>SNQJ01S0093678.1:19083-42901 GCA_010110895.2 Picea sitchensis
GTCACACGATGTGTTTCCCACCATCGTGTAGGTTTTCCTTATACTACGACATCCATGTCCTGAACCCACCAATATTCTGGAATGGTACTCTCCATCTGTAACAAGAAGGTTTCTACCAACCCTGTCCCATCAAAGCACAACGCATCACATAGCTCAAATCCAATCCAATGTACTGCTTTAGTTATTCTTGCACATCTTCTGGTAGAAACCTCATACATATTTTGTTTCCACCTCTCCATGGCATCTTCTGAATCTATTTCATATGAATTTGCGCTCCTCAAGATCAATTTCCCATCTGTCGTGGGATTGATATAATATTCCCTGCACCCCATAATCTTCTAGATATTTTCAATAACCGAGCTCTGTGCATCTTCATCTACTAGTTCATTATACTTGTCCCCTTCATTAGGATCTAAAGGTGCGATCATGCGTAGGGTGACAGTATTAAACGACATATGTCGCTTCTTCAAATTCAACACTGCATCATTTTCAAAGGCCTAATCAATGCCAAGTTGGGAAGGGTAGGGATCAGAGTCATCCATAATCTCTATCAATTCAAAATCAACCTTCATCTTCACCCTTTTTATGTTTATTTCAACTTGCTCCAATCGGCCTATAGGATATATCTTGTATTGATTTTCCAACCACAGGTGAATAGGTGACCAAACCAAGTTAGTTTTCCCCATTAGTTCCCATGACTTATTCAGAAATATGTTCACATTAGATCCAATATCCAACATGATCCCATCCATTTCATAACTACTAAGTTCAGTTGTCATCTTGAACTCTCTTCTTGTGCGCTTCTTCTTATTGACCTGATACAAATCCCTTTATGGTAGGGGGGATGATATAGCTCTCTCCATCCTTATTCCCCCATGAAGGTATCTAACATCTATGTCAACTTTCTTGTAGAATCAATATCGCTTGACCATCGTAAACAACAACGTAAAAATTCACGTACTTGGTCTTCAATCTTTGTTTTTCGACCCAATTTGTGTAGTGCTTCTTCACACATTGTGTGCTTCAACTCCTCATGCACATGTTCTTCAATTACCCTTTGTTTTGTGTCACAACTCCTATTTTATGTTTACTTCTTCCAATGACCTCTTTGTCACATGCTATATTTATTCATGCACGCGAGCTTCCTCCAACAACCTTTGTGTCGTACGCTGCAATTCTTCGCGGGCATGGGCCTCTTCCAATGACCTTTGCATCACCCGTTGAACTTTCTCCTGGATCCTAGCCTCCTCAAGTGAAATTTTTATCATGCATTACAACTCTTATCATGATGTTTCTTCCTCTATGGCCCTCAGCGCGTCGCGTAGAAACTGCTTCTATTGGGAGGTATCAAACCTAGGAGGAGGTTGTGCCACCTTTCTTATCTTCCCCTCCAGCTTTTGGCTTGAGCTTTCACCATGCTAGAATTCCATTCTCATCTTTGTTCCACCCCAAGTTATCACATGTACATTATCTTCATCATCCATTTTCTGATTCCTGCGTGGATCTGTAGTCACCATATTGCAATTTTCCTTCTTCTCTTCCCACTTCTTCAGTAAGTCGAGACAATCCTCTGTAAGGTGTTCAGGGTTGTAGCAGTACCCACAGAGAGCATGTGGTTTGGTACAAAATGTTGACACATTGCCTATTTCTCCATAGTTAAAACAAGTGGGGTATCTATCTCCCCCTCCTCCATATCCTCATTTGCGACCGCGACCATATCTTCCTTTGAGACCTCCTTGATAGCCACCTCTCTCAACAATGCCATAGTCACCACCCTTATGTTCCACTTGAACTCGGAATACATTGTGGGTATGGTATTACATCATCTGGAGTGATCGACAGTTGTTCACATCATGCCCCATGGAATTGTAGAATTCGCAAAATGGAGTATGATATTGCATCTTCTGATATTTCTCCAATGTTGGGAAGCAGGGTGGTATATGGCCCCACTTCCTACAAATTTTGCACCACTCTGCCTGAGGTCCAACTGGAACTGGACTCAGCACACCCTTTTCCACATAGTTTCCTAGTGTGATACATTCATATCTACGATGTCCCTATGACTTGAACTTTATGCACCATACGTTCTCACGTGCGACTTTTTTATTTTCTATATATTGCAATTGCATCATTAGGTTGGCTAGTTGAGACTATACATATGCCAAACCTACCAATGTCTCTCTGCCTCTAGGTCTAGCCTCCAAAAACATCACAATCTCCACCACTTCTACATTAGTAGTCACCTTTTGTTGGGTAAGCGAGACTTAGATATGGGGAAGAAACCCTGCAATGATCCATTCTCCATGTTGCACATATTGGATCTATAACGTCAACCTATCCATTAAAATATTGAACCATTGGTCATAATCCCACACAATTTCTCTCGAATTCTACTTAATCTCCTTAATATATGTAATGCATTGAGAATTTGACTTAGGAGTCTGGAATTCCTTAAGAATATCTCTCTTGATCTCTATCAGAGACCTCGTCTATCCTACTTAGGCAGTGACCTTGTACTTCATATACCACGTCAGGGCTCTATCCCTAAATGTAGTCTTTATTTGCGCAATCTATGATTCCTCATGTTTGATCCTCCTCATAGACCATATCACCTCACAGGTGAACCAATGTTTCTTTTCATCATCTATACCCATTCCATGGAACAAAAGAAACCTTAGGGTACTATCCTGATTGGTTATCTTTAATCTCAAACTATTTCCTTTACACTAATTGTTGGGTGTTTGGGGTCTCAGTATTGATACTCTTCTTCATGAAGTAGCACTGACTTCATCTTCTTATTCACTCGTCGCTTCCCTTATTTCCTCTCCTACTCTTTCTTATACTCCAGTCATGTCATTGTTTGTTGTTCTTTCTTCTTGGATACAAATGTAGAAGGGGGGTGGTTCAAATGGGGGGTAACTCCATATTCTTCCAACATTTCTTGTGAGGGAACACAGAGAGTTTCCTACCTATAGTTGCGCAAGACCATCCACTATTTCTAAATCTTCTCCCCAACCACTAAGGGATCCTCCATATTCCTCTCCTACTTCTGCACCTCTACGTTGTGTCTCATATTCCTTCGAATTTGTGGCACTCTGCAATATCCAAGGGGTTTAGAATTCATCTTCTGGGACCCTACTACCAATACTATTGGTATCTCCACTGGATACCCTACTCTTAATGAAATGCCTCTTCACGGACCTATCGTCATATCTGCTTCTCTCTAGCATAGCACACTCTTCTGCACTTCCTCTTGGTGCAGTCTCCTTCCTCTTCATTCTAGGCCTGACCCCTCGTCGTGCACCCCTTGCTAACTTCCTTCCACTTCTTTTTTCCACTCTCCTCCTTGACTCAACTCTTCTTGCGTACCTTTCATCTCTCTTTATATTTCTCTCTCTCTCCTCTCCTCTTCTAGTTCCATCATATTCCTCACCCCATTTTAACAACGTATGGATCCTCCTCAATGGATCCATCTCCTCTCTCACTTTTTCCCCCATATTTTCATTCCCCCCCCAGCGCTAGGGGAGTATACTCAGTCATCTTGTCGTGCTCCATGTGCATCTTCCCCTTCTCCATAAACAACATTTGTATCCAGAGTGGGTGTTGGGATCCGTTTTCATCATATTTCTTCGCCCAATAAAACCACTATTCTTAAACCATTTTCCGCATTTCATTGATAATACACACCATAAACCCTAATTAAACGCCATCATTTGTCATTATATCCAATGTGTTTAATACATCGTCTTTTCTATTTTTTTAGTGGTTAAAAGATGATAATATCATGGTTTACTGACGAAGGTTTATGAAGTGTGATTTGCATGATCAACAATCATGTACCATTACTACAGTTCAACATTCTTGCACCAATATAGTTGTTCCCATACCTGATATTGTAGCTTGTCATATTTGTGTGCTTCTAGAAGAAAATCAGGAACACGAGTTTTCTTTGTAACGACGTCGACATGCTGAAATATGAGTCACAATTCTTCCATATTGCATGTGCGAACCTCCAACTCAGAGGCAATAATTTAGCCAAAATTAATAAAAATTTCAAACTGCCAACTTTCGCCTCGATTTCCGTGCAGAGGAGATCTAATCTAGAAATTCTAGAATATGGGTTTTGTCTAGAATATAGAAGATTGAGTAGCACGTTGATGTTTTTTCAAAATTCAGAATGGTTTAATAGTTATGGTCAGATATTTAACACCAATCTACCCAAATTGCAGTTAAACCCAGATTTTTGAGATTTGTCCTAAAACTGTCAAAATTGGTTTTCTAAGTTTGGGGATTTAGTTCTATCCTTTCCCTTGTATTTCATGTATAAATAAGCCTCATAGGGCTATGAGAGGGGGGTCTTGATCATCATTATTGTCAATATATCTATTGGAGAGAGAGGATCTTATATGATTTAATGTAAGCTGAGCTTGAATTCAAATAAATGGAAGATATTCGTTACTGAATTTTGGTGCATTATTACAGCTTGATCTAATTGTCTTCAAGCAGGGTTAACCAGTGTGGGAAGGGCCCCTGATTCTGGTGACATCCTGCTTCTTTCCTTTTTCTTTTATAGATTAGATTGTAAGTGTGGTGTTTTAATATGTGTGTTTCAATTGCAGTCCAATTGTTATTTGCATTTTATGATTTAAATATGCTCTCTTGCATTAGATTGATGATAATAAACTCAAAGTTAATTGTTTCTTTGCTTGTGCACACAACCATGGTACTCTTCCAACCATACTTTGCATTTATTTATTCATTCTCAATCCTTTGTTCTAACATATTTATATTTTATTATGTGTTGAATTGCGGTCAACATTGATCTAATACATTGTGTGATCCATTACAGAGTTTATGTATGGTAATTTTGGTGTACATTATATTGCAACAATTATGTCTAAAAAGAACTATGTTATATATAATGAAATGCTTTGTCTCCTCTCATTGCGCCCAGTTCTAAATTTCCTCCAAATGCTGCCCCATTCACCCTCATTACCATTCATTGATTTTCATCAATTGGCCCAATTCATTACTCTTCTTAATGCTATAAAAACGGTTTTAACAGAGTGGATAGTAGTATATGTTAGACTTTTATTGAACATTGGTTTTATCTCTTGTAAAGACACATATAAAAAAATGATTTCCCTTCTCACATACGCCCTTGTTCTTCTTTTTATCAATTGGGATTATTGATATTCAAGTTTGCATTTATATAATTGATCCCATATTCTTTATTGTTCACCCATTAGTAATAATAATGTCTTTGTCATCTACTCTTTTCATTCATACTTAGTTCACAAACAGAGATCGATTACATAAAATAGTTCAACTCACCACCAATTCGTTGTGTGAATATTTTTCCCTTCAGTTGAACATTTGATACACAAAAAGCTCAAATCATTTCCATGTCATTCTACTCACATTCTTCTCTATGAATTCACTTATCTGTCAAACATTTTAAACTTCCTTATTTGTTATGTGTTTAGTCTCTTAAATCATATTCATTCTCTTTCATGTTGTTGACATTGTTGTTCTCATTCAAAGAGGAGTCTCTGAATTCTTAATCTCATTTAATTGCAAGTCATTTCTAGTTTGTTTTAATTGTTTTTTTTTTCTATTGGGCTTTTAGTTTGCATGATTTCATTTTTATTTCCTGCACTTGGTCTTATTTCATGTACCTTGATTCTATTTTATTCCTTGCACTTTAATTTACCATAGCTTCAATCACCAAAGGAATATTAAATGCCTAACTCTTGAGATATGGATTTCCCATAAAGGGGTTTCAACCTAAGGTGTTAATTTATTGCTTGTTAATTGAATTCATTTTCCAGTTGCTTGTTTCGTTTATTGTAGTGTGTTTGTCGGAATTAGTTATTAGCATAGGTTAGAATAGGCTCCAATCATGTATTTCATTTGCTTGCATCTCTAAGTTTACGAACTCTTGGTCGATAATTTAATGTTGATAATTTAGTGCATATATTTTACACAACATTTTTGGCGTCGTTGTCGGGGAGGTGCTAAAGGGATTGAAGTATAGGTAGGTAGATTGCCTTTAAATTAAACATCATAGTGGAGGACAAGACGGTAAGATGAGAGGTAAGAACCTATGCATCCACTTTAGTGGGTCTCTACCCAAAACTAGGTCTGTTCTTTTTGAAAGTGAGTTTCTCTTTCGCAAAGTGTGCTTACTTTCCTACAAAGTGTGTTTACTTTCCTGCAAGTGTGTTTCTTTTCATGCAAGTGTGGTGTGCTTTTCAAATTTTGCAATTAGTTTCTATTATTTCTTATGGTTTTCTTCAAATTTCTTTGAGTGTGTAGTTAGTTTTCATTTCATTTCTCATCAAAAATATTTTGGGTGCTATAAGAAATCCATGTATGAGACAGGACCCATCAACCATCAAGATGGATTCATATATGATAATGAGTTTGGAATAAATCTCTCAAATCCTAATAGTAGTTGTGATCTCTTCTTCTTAGGAAGAACACATCTTAACAGTAGTTAGGAACCTACATACTTCTCCAAAACACATAGAAGAACCAAAGCCCTATGAGCCATTCCTATATGAAGATACAAAAACCTTCATTGATCAATTTGGCCAATCTACCAAGGATACCAAAGACTCATGGACCATATCTAATCAGGAGAAGCCATTAAGCCTGATATCGAGGAGGCTAAAGAAAAGAATACACAGAGTGGTTTAAATGAAGAGGTGGACCAAGGACACCATGATTATATTGAACATTGGTTCCAGGCGACTATCAGATTGCATTACCACTCTCTTCTTCAACAACTCTTCACATCATATTATTCAAAATAGTTGGTTTGTCATGTTCGGGTACTTATTAAAGAATATTATATAAACCTAAATGTGAGTATATTTATGATCTTGTTACACATGTGGCTTCATTGGAAGTACTCATATACTTGAAAAAAGGTTCTTTTCTTTGGTAAGGTAGGATAGTAAACAAGTAAATAAATGATGCATGTAGTTGTTAATTTGGTGCAGCATCATTTTTATGTCTTTTTCAATAATTGTAACTATTATGATGAGAAACTAATCTTAAGGGAGTCTGTTGCCCCCAAAATTTTTAATATGTTTTTCAGGTGATAGTCTGATCTTTTTCCAAGTTTTCTAAATAAATTAGGCTATGATGATTTGTTGGAGTTTTGCAGGTATCCTCCTTTCAGCTAGATTGGGAGAACACCTTCATGGCTTATTCAAGGAAGTAATTGCATTTCTTTTGGTTCTATTGTTTCGTTAAAACTATTATTTATTCTGATCTTTTATTACCTAATAATGTTTGGAGCAACTGGATCTCTTTTTCTATTACTTCCCTAAACTTTGTTTTTCTTGTTTGAAAATTGTTCTTTGACTTTTGTTATTTTTCCCTACTATTTTTCTAAAATATTTTCCTTACTAGAATTTACAATTTAGACAATTATTAATAGGGTAAAACTAAAAAGAAAGGGATTCAAACCCAAGACTTCTTGTCATAGCCAATCATTTTTCATTTCTTTTAGATATTTCTTGTCCTTTCTTTATACAAAATTTCAAACCATTTATTATAGCAGTAGCTCATAGTCATGCTCTTAATTATATTGTGGGCTTACATAAAGCTAAAAGTCCATATTATGAGACCCATAGGCAGCTAGTACAACTTGATATTATGTCAAAGTTGGTCAGTAGAGCATCTTTATTAAATAGTAGCAGGAGAATGCATGATGTTTCTACCCATAGGAACACTACTATAATTCTATGTGAAGGAGATGACCTTAGGGACTAGAGTACTTTAGGTTATTCTCTAGTGGCTTAATCCACCACACATTAAAAGGGGCTTGACCATACATATGACTTCAAATTTCTAGTACAACCTGATATTATGTCAAAGTTGGTCAATAGAGCATCTTTATTAAATAGTAGCAGGAGAATGCATGATGTTTCTGCCTATAGGAACACTACTATAATTCTATGTGAAGGAGATGACCTTAGGGACTAGAGTTACTTTAGGTTATTCTCTAGTGGCTTCATCCACCGGAATTTAAAAGGGGCTCAACCATACATATGACTTCAAATTGACTAAACTCATTAAGTATCCTTTACATAGGGACAACGTATAGGAAGATAATCTTTCTACCCTCAAACTAGTACCATCTCATGCCTTTAAGGGGATTTTCATAGCAACTCCCTCATCCACCTAATACAATATATACACATAGTATAAATTTCAATAGTGGAAGTCATGGAACTAGAGCCTCTGATAGAAAATGGGTGCAAGAGGCCAACCCGTCGAGGCTATAGACACTTGTTGACAGCGGGTCCCAACCTATGGTACTAGAGGGTAATTTAAAAGTCAATACTTATATTTCTAATGATTGTTCCCCCATCTCTAATATATTTGTTATGAAAATTGTAAGTAATGGGACAAGAGATCTTAGAGTAAAATGGGTTTAAGAGGTTACTTCGTCGAGGATACAGACACTCGCCAGTAGTGGGTTCATACCTGTGACACCTATATTGACTAAACTTTATCCATTTTTGTCTCTATGTATGGTATTACTTGTAAAGTTTTGTCAAGAAGAAGCATGAGTGGTTAAGAGACAGGGTTAAATGAATTATATCTAACTGCCACTTAAGAATGGCCCTAAGTTGACCTTAAGACCCTATCATCCAATTCATACTCTATCTAAGATGTACTATCTTAAGAGTGGGACCATGATCTTAGAATCTTAATATACTCAACTTGAAATTGATCTTTATTACTTGAATGATTGTAAATCTTTTGAGAGTGAAAAAGGTTGGCAGGTTTTCTATGGGGTTTTCATTTGTTGAGACTGCTAATAATTTTTTATTTTCCTTCCTAAAGGAGAAGAACAAAATCCCTACTCTAATTTATACAGGGCTCTCTGAACATAAGTGTTGCTAATCTTTTGATGAATTTTGTTTAAGCAAGGAAATAGAAATCTCTATTATAGAATAGAAATACTAAAAGTTGTTTACAAATATTTTATGTGGGTTGTGCTTGAATTATCGTGGTCAGTCATAGGGGGAATATTCATAAGTGATCTTTGAAAATTGTTCAAATTTGAGAATTTATGTGCATTTATGCTAAATGTCAAATGTGTATTGGAAATTTTTAAATGAATGTGGCATTGGATGTACTTCATGTTATGATCAGTTTATATTTTATTATATGGTATTATGACTTTATATCTATGTGGTCAGGTCTAGTAACCAACAACAAGTCTATTGATACTCTTGGACTTTGTGCCCAGAATTCATCAACAACGCTCATATTTCTGTTCTTAGCAACTCTCAGATTGGTATCAACAGTTTGTTTTCTTGTAGCCACATGCCACTCAGTCTTAAGAAATTTGAATGAGGACATGCAAACTCTTGGGTTTGGGGGAGATATACATATCCCTTCCATATATTCAAAGTCTCTCTTCAACATCTCCAGCATCTCCAACATCTTCAGGTCATCTCAGTCAATTTTTTTTTTTTTTTTTAGGATCCAACAAATCAGCTTCCATTCTCTTCATAACTCATCATCTTTTATACAAATCTCACCAGATCCATTCTCTTCAGCAGTTATCAGCCTTTCTCTGCCTCATCTTTAGATTTCAGTGGTCCACATCATGGTTCCAAAGATCTTTCATCCTATTCTTCATAGTTTCCATTTTAGTGTTCATCAAAATTCATAAAAAAATGTAACTTGAGGTCAAACATGTATAAATCTCCTTAATTTACTAAGAATTTGGAAAACATGATGCATAAACACTATTAACCACTCCACTACACATTGCCACCATTTACAAAGTACCATCACAACTACTTAGTAAACCCTCCATTTTCACTCCACCGGTCATAATGAAAATTATACTCTGCCCATAGGACCAAACAATGAAAAGGAAATATGTGGTATATAAATACAAGCACAAAGAAACATCTATAGTGTCTTATCCTTGTACATCGTAAAGCATTCCTAAGTCACTTGAATGATTATGAATAAGAGGATGAAGTCATTTTTTCATATTCAAGCAAAGAACCATAAGTAGATCTTGATTTTAAAATGAATATAAGATACAGAGTTTAAAGGTGTCCAAGTTCATATGGCCACCATCCCCATCATTTCATATTCCCCACACTCATACCATTCACTATCACCATGTGATAACCCATCCCTTTCTTATCCTCTATTTTCATGATAATTTTGTTTCCCTGTTTAAATCAATTTGTGACAGTATAATCAGTTTCTACAGTGTCGCTCCACAAGAACCAACACCTACACAAAGAAACAATGTTACATAAATATATAAGCATAGTATCATAAGTTCTTCACCTTGTTTGCATGAGGACATGCAAATTCTTGGGTTTGGGGGTGTGTTGGGCTTCGTTTTCATCATATTTCTCTGCCCAATAAAACCACTATTCTTAAACCATTTTCCACATTTCGTTGAAAATACACACCATAAACCCTAATTAAACGCCATCATTTGTCATTATATCCAATGTGGTTAATACATTTTCTTTCCTATCTTTTTAGTGGTTAAAAGATGATAATATCACGGTTTATTGACGATGGTTTATGAAGTTTGATTTGCATGATCAACGCTCTCATACTATTACTGCAGTTCAACATTTCTGCACCAATATAGTTGTTCCCATACTTGATATTGTAGCTTGGCATATTGGCACACTTCTAGAAGGAAATCAGGAACACGAGTTTTCTCTGCAACAACGTCGGCATGCTGGCACATGTGTCAAAATTCTCCCAACTTGCATGTGTGGACCTCCAGCTCAAGGGAAATAATTCAGCCAAAATTAATACAAATTTCAAACTACCAACTTCTGCCTCGGTTCTTGTGTAGAGGAGATCGAATCTAGAAATTCTAGAATATGGGTTTTTTCTAGAATATGGAAAGTTGAGTATTGTGCAGGAAGTTTTTCAAAATTCAGAATGGTTAAGAGTTATAGTTGGATATTTAACACCAATATGCCCAAATTGCAGTTAAACCCAACTTTTTTAGATTTGTCCTAAAATTGTCAAAATTGGTTTTTTGAGTTTGGGGATTTGGTTTTGTTCTTTCCCCTTGTATTTCATGTGTAAATAAGCCTCATAGAGTTGTGAGAGGGGGGGCATGATCATCATTGTTTTCAATATATCTATTGGAGAGAGAGAAGAGCTTGTATGGTTTAATGTAAGCCGAGTTTGAATTCAAATAAATGGAAGATATTCGTTACTGAATTTTTGTGCATTATTACAGCTTGATCTGATTGTCTTCAAGCAAGGTTAACCAGCATGGGAAGGGCCCCTCATTCTGGTAACATCATGTTTCTTCCATTTTTCTTTTATAGATTAGATTGTAAGTGTGGTGTTTTAATCTGTGTGTTTCAATTGCAATCCAATTGTTATTTTCATTTTATGATTTAAATATGTTCTCTTGCATTAGATTGAGGATAATAAACTCAGAGTTAATTGTTTCTTTGCTTGTGCACATAATCATGGTACTCTTCCAACCATACTTTGCATTGCTTTATTCATTCTCAATCCTTTGTTCTAACATATTTATGTTTTATTATGTATTGAATTGCAAACAACATTGATCTAATACACTGTGTGATCCATTTCAAAGTTTATGTATGGTAATTTTGGTGTACATCATATTGCAACAATTTTGTCTAAAAAAAACTATGTTATATATAATGAAATTCTTTGTCCTCTCATTATGCCCAATTCTAAATTGCCTCCAAATGTTGGCCCATTCACCCTCATTACCATTCATCAATTTCCATCAATTAGCCCAATTCATTACTCTTATTAATGTTGGTTATAAAAAGGGTTTTAACAGAGTGGACACTGTTGATATTATGGTAGTTGCGGGAGGTATTTACCTCCACGTGTGAACCTGACGAGAATAGAATACTCTGGGAAGCAAGAAGAAACCCTAATGAGTTGGCTAATAACCCTAGAAGACTTGTCGGTTCGAGAAGATAATGTATATTAGTTTATTAGCCTCCAAGAGAAGAAGTCGGCCAGAAATAATAATAATATACTGAACAAACAGATACCCAGAATAAGAAGTCAGCCGCAGTAAGTCTGCCAGAACCACTATAAATTCAGGGTGCCAGTTTCTCATTTGACACATCTCAGCAGTTGCAGAGAGCCAGTTCTGCGCAGTGCAGTTGTAGTCTTGTGCGCAGGTTTGGAGGAGAGTTGTTGGTGCAGTTGTTGTAGCTAGCAGTTACGTTTTGTCTTGGACTACCTCTTGGCTAGGGTTTGGAACATCTGATCAGTCTTTGTTGATGCGCTATCCTTGGGGAAAGGTGCGCTACCCTTTGTTTGGCTATCTAGCCTAGGGTTTTCTTCCAGAGTGATTCTCTATCAAGGTTAAGGTGCTCAGAGGGTGGCTTCGGCCTATGGTTGGGTGACAAGGGTATTGTCAATGGTAAAACGAGCACACAATATTTCATATTCTAACATGTTATGGGCCCACACCTCCTTCATTCAGTCTAAACGCTGGAAGGAAACATAGACGCTAGGATATTAAGCTCATTGAGGAACTGCCGCTAGGGTTACTAGCAGAAGCAGCTTCCAAAACATTGTCGCTAAGGTTACTAGCAAGAGCAGTTGCAGAAACCCTAATCCTCTTGTTGAGGCACCTTAAGTGAATTGATTGACCTAATCTCCATATAGATCAGTTCACTCTAGCCTAGCACATCTCCTGATACTCTCAGCAAGCCAAGATGAGAAGTTTGAGTTTATGGGCAAATCTAGGGTTTGACCAAGTCAAAGAAGCCATGACTTATTCTATGAAGTCAGAGAACAAGTTAGATGGAGCCTCTAACTTCAGAGCATGGAAGACAAGGATTGACCTCATCCTTTCCAGGAATAAAGTGTTGGATATCGTGAAAGGAAAGATCGTGAAGCTAGAGTTTGAAGAAGGAAAAGAGAAGGAACCGCATTAGAGCGTTGCATCTATGGAGAAGTTCAAAGAGAGTGACATCAATGCCATGGGTATCATAGTGGAATATATAAAATACCACTTGATACCTACATCTCCCATATTGACTCATCGAGAATATGTACGATGCCTAACAAATCTCTTCTATTGAAACATTGGACAAGTAATGAGTATGAAGAATGAGCTCAGTGACATGAAAATGAATGGCCAGTGACAACATAACATCATACTTTGTGAAGTCTCTGAGTTAAGATATCAACTACAAGCTATTGAAGAAGTCATCTCGGAGAATTGGTAAACATAGTACTCAATGGTCTTCCCAAGGCCTGGAAGGATGCATTTGGCGCAAGCATGAAAGACACAAGAAAGTATCCAACATTTGAAGAACTTTGGACTTGTTGTGCTCAAGAAGAATCAAGGATCGATGCAAAGAGAACCCCAAAAGAGTATGATGATCAAGCCTTCATAGCAAGATTCCAGAACTTCAAGAACAAAAGGAACAAAAGGAAGTTTGGTTCAGGAGAAAGCCAAATCAAGAGAAAAACATTTTAGAAGTCTGATGCTTCCAGCCTAGCAGTATGGTCACTACAAGAATCATTGTCGAGCTAAAGAAAAGGAAAGGAAAACCTGACATCAATTGCCAAAGAAAGGAACCTACAAAGACTAGCGGGGATGGAAGAGACTTCTTCTTCTAAAGGTAACAAAACTCTTCTCATTTCTTGTACATATCGTTTGCTCGTCTCTATACATATCTTGTATATCTATCTTTGGAAGATAATGTGTGTGTTCCAAAAAAGGAACTATACCTATGGAAGAACAACAAGATAAGAATGGATATTGTTAGATAATACACATGAAAGGATGAAATACAAATCGTATGGAAGCTATTCCATAAGATAAGTCGAATCAATCATGAAGAGACTTGGAAGGCAAAAGAGCAGAAAGAAGTCAACAATCGAGGAAATTGGAAAAAGACACTTGGCGTTTGTAGAAGACAACAAGATGGAGCGTGGACTATGTTAAACAAAAAGGAGCCAATTATATATTACTGAAGACAATAAGAATCTGCAGATGGAAGTGTGGACTACGTTGAAGACGATTATATGCACTCATACTTGAAGCAAGGATTAGGAGGGGAGCTAATCATGTGATCATAGAAGATGATGAAGTATATATCCATGATAGGAACCATAAAAGACAGTACGTATCCAGTTCAACCTAAGAAGTAGTCTTCTTCGAAGAGAATCTTTAAAGAATCCCTGATTGTCCATCCACATTAAGTGATCTTGTGATGAAGAAAGTTAATGGGATCTTTAGGGCATGTAATCTACTCCATGGACCCAAGAGTTAAAGAAAAACATGAAGAAAAACATAAAGACTCCAGAAGAAGCGAACAACCAGGTCATTGTATGCGAAGATCACAAGATTACCCGGCGATATGAACTCACTAGAAACAATCAGAGTAGAAAATCGTGATTAAGAAAAGTGTATGGAAGACTTATGAATAAAGCATTAGATATCTAGAACTAGAGGTTCTCCAGGATGGAGGAAGACTATGATGATTACTTGTTCCGATAAACTGGAGCTTATCTCTACATGAGTCATTATATCACACAACATCCATGAGTTGGAGTTCTACATCGAATGAATACAAAGAATGTTCTCAGAGAAATTGAATAGGCATTATGAAAGAGTAATCCTCAAGACTTTGATGCATGTACCATAAAGACCCTTAGATGCATATAGAAGAAGATAACTTGGTGGAAGCTCCAATGCCTATGAGAATCATGGTGAAGATTTCCTATAACATCAAGATGATTATTGATGGAATTAGATCTCATGATGATAGAAAAAGTGCCACATGGATATGTTCGGTTTTCCACTTATAGTACTATTTGTTGGGAAGCACACATTAAAAGACACAGTCGTGTTCAGGACTAAAACACATTTTAAATCAAAATTACATTATCCATTGTGAGAGACGAAAGGAGAAAGTGGTTCTCTAATACATATCTCCATAGATGAGCATATATGAGACATTTTGGTAAAGTTTCTATCAAAGATGAAAGAGTTTGCGTACTCGAAATTTGGGCTTCCGTGGAAATATTGACTTCCTTATTGAAAGGAGAGAGATGACTCGGGTTGGGGAGGAAGCTGAAAATATTATTGAAAACATTCATTTTCAAGATTGAAAAATAGTCCATCTTAGACAAATTCTTTCATGTTCGGAAAGGGTAGTTGAATTCTGACGAACAACGATTTCCCATTGTAGTTAACATAGGAAATGGTCCAGGATTGATATTATCATAGACAATGATTTCCTATTGTAGTTAACATGGGGAGTGGTCTAGGGTAGTCTCTCTTCTTGAGGTTACTCAAGAAGACTGGCCATGCTCGCCAGACATTGATTTCTCATTGTGGTTAACATGAGGGAATGGTCCGTTTTGGAGGTATGATACAAGACTGTCTTTTCCTTTTGTGGTTAATAGAGGAAATGGTCGAGATAGTATTTCCTTAGGGTTTATACATTCTCTCCAGGGTGCACTTTGATTAGTGTGGGAGGAATGGCCCAGGGTGGGGAATGTTTGTCCCTGATTGCTGGCCTGGACTATTCCCCACCGTGAGCCATTCCTTAGGGTTTATACATTCTCTCGGTGCACTTTGTTTAGTGTAGAGGAATGGCCCAAAGGTGGGGAATGGTCCAGGCTCAACAATCGGGGACAATGCATTCCTTAGGGGTTTATACATTCTCTCGGGGTGCACTTTGATTAGTGTAGGAGGAATGGCCCGAGGTGGGGAAGGGTCTAGGCTCAACATTCCTTAGGGTTTATATATTCTCTCAGGGGTGCACTTTGATTAGTGTAGGAGGAATGGCCAGGGATGAGGGAATGGTCTGGGCTCAACATTCCTTAGGGTTTATACATTCTCTCAGGGTGCACTTTGATTAGTGTAGGAGGGAATGGCCCAGGGTGAAAATGGTCCAGGCTCAGAAATCGAAACAATTATTCTTCCTTGTTTTAGAAGAATAGGGGCGGGGATAGCCCATTGTTGATGTTCTACATCGAGGGCAGATATTCTTTCAGATCTCATAGATGTAAGTGAAAGATTGGCCCGAGATGATTCATTTTATATCATAGTATTGTTGTTTCTATGCATGTTGCTATCGGATGTTTGTTATGAAGGCTATATAACAGTAGATGAGGACTACTATTGTGGTGGATATGTTCCTTGGTTTGTGACTATCGTTGTTGATCAAGTACTTGTGT
This sequence comes from Picea sitchensis, assembly GCA_010110895.2. Lineage (NCBI taxonomy): Eukaryota > Viridiplantae > Streptophyta > Pinopsida > Pinales > Pinaceae > Picea > Picea sitchensis. Next base: position 35,314 of record SNQJ01S0093678.1, read on the forward strand.
GTTACTTGGTGTGGTAGTGTACGATGGATTGTAGTTATGTACTACTATGGATGAACAGTTGTGTTCTATTTTGTTACGATTGCCTTGTATGGATAGACACAGTTGTGTTCTATTTTTGTTCTGATTTCCTTGAAGACTATCAACAGTTTATTGGAGATAATCATCAACCACATGAATGATGAACAGAGATTTTCCAAACGGAAAATGGTTCAGAGCATTTACTCTTCTAGATTAGAAGAATGGATTTTGTATCACTCTATGGAGTGAGCATCATGTCTGATTACTCAGATAGAGTATGGTTTCGAGAGATGATGCAACTGATGACACTGATGATGATGATGGTGCTCATGACCTAGTCATGATCTAGTCTATACAACTATGTTGATGCTACCAGGTGAATGGTATGTTTTAGTGTTGAAGACCATTACCTGTAATACCTCCCTAGCTAGGAGGGAGTGTTGATATTATGGTAGTTGTGGGAGGTATTTACCTCCACGTGTGAACCTGATGAGAATAGAATACTCTGGGAAGCAAGAAGAAACCCTAATGAGTTGGCTAATAAACCTAGAAGACTTGTCGGCTCAAGAAGATAATTTATATTAGGTTATTAGCCTCCAAGAGAAGAAGTCAGCCAGAAATAATAATAATATATTGAACAGACAGATACCCAGAATAAGAAGTCGGCCCCAGTAAGTCTGCCAGAAACACTATAAATACAGGGCGCCAGTCTCTCATTTGACACATCTCAGCAGTTGCAGAGAGCTAGTTCTACGCAGTGCAGTTGCAGTCTTGTGCGCGGGTTTGGAGGAGAGCTGCTAGTGGAGCTAGCAGTTACGTTTTGGCTTGGACTATATCTTGGCTAGGGTTTGGAACATCTGATCAGTCTTTGTTGATGCGCTATCCTTGGGGAAAGGTGCACTACCCTTTGTTTGGCTATCTAGCCTAGGGTTTTCTTCCGGAGTGATTCTCTGTCAAGGTTAAGGTTCTCAGAGGGTGGCTTCGGCCTATGGTTGGGTGACAAGGGTATTTTCAATGGTAAAACGAGCACACAATCTTTCATATTCTAACAGACAATAGTATATGTTAGACTGTTATTGAACATTGTTCTTATCTCTTGTAAAGAAACATATAAAAAAGCAATTTCCCTTCTCACATGCACCCTTTTTCTTATGTTTATCGATTGGGATTATTGATCTTCAAGTTTGGATTTATATAATTGATCCCATATTCATTATTTTTCACCCATTATTAAGAAGAAGTCCTTTGTCAACTACTCTACTCATTCAGACTTAGTTCACAAAAAGAGATCGATTGCATAAAATAGTTCAACTCACCACCAATTCGTTGTGTGAACATTTTCCCCTTAAGCTGAACAATTGATACACAAAAAGTTCAAATCATTTCCATGTCATTCTACTCATATTCTACTCTACAAATTCACTTATTTGTCAAACAATTTAAACTTCCTTATTTTTTATGTGTTTAGTCTCTTTCATGTTGTCGACATTGTTGTGCTCATTCAAAGAGCAGTCTCTGAATTCTTAATGGCATTTAATTGTAAGTCATTTCTAGTTTATTTTAATTTTTTTTTCTATTGGGCTTTACCTTTGCATGATTTCATTTTTATTTTCTGCACTTTGATTCCAATTTACTTCCTGCACTTGGTCTTATTTCATGTACCTTTATTCTATTTTATTCCTTGCACTTTAATTTCCCATAGCTTCAATCATCAAAGAAATATTAAATGCCTAACTCGTGAGATATGGATTTCTCGTAAAGGGCTTTCAACCCAAGGTGTTAATTTATTGCTTGTTAATTGAATTCATTTTCCGGTTGCTTGTTTCTTTTAGTGTAGTGTGTTTGTTGGAATTAGTTGTTAGCATAGGTTAGAATAGGCTCCAGTCCTGCATTTCTTGTGCTTGCATCTCTAAGTTTACGAACTATCGATCGATAATTTAATGTTGATAATTTAGTGCATATATTTTACCCAACATTGGGATTTCTTCTAACAACCTTTTTCTAGGACCTTCTACGAACTTCCGTTTAGCCTTTCTGAAAGAATCAGTGTACTCAACATCAAATTCATTTTTATATCCTTCATTAACTCGAGAAAACTAGAAATCGGTGGCTTGAGTCCACTTGTTATCCAATGCCTTCAGCCTATCGGTTGTGTCTTGATCCCAAACCAATGGTTCTTGCAGTCTCAAAGCAGTATTAGTAGAAGTATACCTCTTCAACCATTCATACAATAGACAGAGAAATTCAACAAAGAAACGTTCATGCATATCAGAGTAGAGATACTTGTCCTTCCATCGCTTCACATTAGTATTCAAACCTTGAGTTTCCCTCCAAACAAACTCATCTTCCTTTGCAGTCAACCAATCTTGAATTTCTTTACGAGATGGATACCACCTCATTCTTCTCCTTCAACACTCAATACAAAACCTTCAGGTTCTAGAAACAAAACCATTTGTTGGCTCTTTCACGCTTGTGTGCATCCTTCTTAACGTTGGGGGGTTGAAGACCCAAGGTTCGTCCAGAGTTAACCAACAAAAATCCCAAGGCATTGGCATATCAATCATTAGCCAAAGAATAAAGAAGATCACACTCGAGATGCCATGAGGATCATAGAGACCATCTGGTCTTGTGTCGATGATGATGAAGGACTAATTGCACAAAAATCCATCTGGGTTGGAATTCAAACAATCCATTGAAAACTACTTAAAAAATAACAATATGTGCAACAACAACACACCCATTCAATTGACACATGATTAACACAAAATAGGCCAGAATGACGACAACTTTATTATCTTCATTCAAGGTCATCAAAAACATACATTAAGAAACTCATAAATTGACAGCAACAGAGCCTTGCTCTCTTATACATTTTCCTAGTGTTACATTACACAACGCCATGCACTTTCCTTCAGACTCTGCGAATGTGACAGACTCATACTTACAACCAGAGACATTAAAAAACATAGGCTCAGAGAAAGCTCAAGGACAAAAATACCCACAACCATCAAACAACAACCAACTAACTAACTCTATTTATGTTGTTGTTGCTCCCTTTTATTTGTTTCTCAAGTCTGGCGCTCTGTCGCTTTCATTTATGCCCCACTCACTCCTATGACTACTAGTCTTGCATGCTTCTATCACCCACATGCATTCCACATAGCCTCTTTATAATCAGGACAATCTCAACGACCTTTCCAGTTCATCTTTTTACTACTCCATGTTCCCCCGTGCTGCCTATAGTAACCATTCGGGAAGGTTTCCCAAAGATTATTTTCTTGATTCTAGCATGCATGTTGTGTCTTCTTTATTTCTGGTGTGCATCACAAAACTCATATTGGTGTGCATTGGTATAACTCAAATTGGCGCGTATTAACAAAACTTGATCTGGCACGTTTGCCTCATGTCACCCCTCGCACAGCTGCTTGGGCATGCGCAAAACTGGAATAGGTGCGCACAACTTCATTTATGCGCACGTGTGATATTTACCCAAAACGTTGGGTGCCAATAGAAACCCAAGTCAACCAATAAAAAATTCCATTGTTGTATGGCTACATGCATGATGCATGGAAACTAAAGGTGGTTGTACTATTTTCATACCAAAATGGTTGTAAATTAGAAAAACAAGGGCTACTAGAAATCATATGACAACTAGACAATAAAATCATATGATAGTTGGACAATAAAATTGTATGGTGGCTAAAAATTATATACAACGACTCCTTCAAATGGTGGTTATAAAGCTTACACCTTCACATGAGTAATTGTGTCCTCTTTCACCCAACAATATATGTCCTTTTTCTCTTCGTTGATTCTCTTTCTAGGTGACACTAAAGTCACAAGAGTGACCTTGTCTTTCAAAGGCCCAAGTCTCTTGATACAACTTCAAACTCCTAGACTCTTCCCTTCTCTAATACCATAAATCACTAATGCTCTAATACCATAGATCACTAAACAAGGAATGCTTAGATAGGGCTGAGTCACATAACAATGCTCAAAGGAAGATATTCACAATAACACAATATGATATTATCAATGAATAGTTGGTGAATTTATACAAAGGAGTTTACCTCGTTATATATCATTGTTCACTAAGAAATTCGTTTCCACTTATCAATGTGGAATAGACCACTTTACACAAAAAATGAACATCAACATATCCTAAAATCAAAAAGTGACTTTATTACATAGTAATCCTTATATCCTAACAACAACAAACCTTTTTAATCTCCAAGGGAGATTTTCAAATAGCTTTTTGTCTATATAACCAAGTCTTTTTTTGGACGTACATCAAGCATAGGCTTAGCATCCCATTGTAACATTCCCCTACTCCCATCGATTTTGACTGGTAAATTCTATGGAGGTATACATACCCTACTCCCCTCTGGATTTGAACTTGTGACCTCTTATGAGGAAACACATGTTCTTAACCATTGTATCATTTGATTCTAGACATCTATTTAACCATACACCATTCCACAAAGTTGAATGTCAAGTGCCCGATAGAAACAACAAAGATCCAACGATTCAGTAGAAAAGAAGATCAATGGTCACAATTTGTTGTGGCCCCGTATTTTAAACATTTAACAAGGGGGGTCTGCAATACAAAACCATGGTTTTAATGGGAGTGACATGGCAGCTCGTGGGTGATTGCGACCCCCCCCCCCCCCNGCCCCCCCCCCCCCATCAACGGTTTGCAAAACTACCAAGGGACCCCCTCGGTGACTATTGAAGTATTAAGCGATTTTTCCCGAAACCGCTAGGTGACGTCTGGACACTTGTATTGGATACGTGGAGCAGCATGAATTTTCGAAAATGGTTTAAACCACCGGATCTGCTAATGCACCGTATTTGCAGAGTATAACTATGGGAGATCCAGACAATAGAGACGGTTTTCAAAACAGATTAATTACAAAAGGTTGCGCCTTTGGTCATTCAGGTTGAATATAGTGGTTTAAAAGCTCTCATCCCAATATTTTAACCTCTGAAACGTTGTTTTATGTTATTTCGCATGGCGATTAAAATGGGACTGTAGAAGTGATTGTTGCTACCACTGTATGGTTAAAAGGAGGATGGAATTTGTTACAGAGGAGAAAGCTCATTGTTTTTCTTTAAGGAGACCATTTATTGCAAACTTCCTTAGCGTATTGAAGCATTTTATTATATTGTACAACTGGCAGTATATGGCAGTGTACCGTATCTTGGGATTGCTTCTGGATTCAAAGTACTGAATCACTTTGAAGGATCTTTTGTATTCGTTCTATTCGATAACAGTTCCAAGACTCTTATGGTTTCCATGGACATTGGGGGAAAGTGTTACATTATATGATTCATTATCATTTTCTAATGATGATCGAGTTTTGAAGAATGGATGTGGAACATATTTTGCACCATTCCCTCCAGGTTGCTACTTTTCATCAATGAAAGGCCTTCAGAGATATGAGCATCCATTTAACAAGATGAAAGTTGTGCCATGTGTTGATAGTATGGCTCAATTGACATAATATGGGAAGAAATAATCTTTAGTAGTAGGTTAACTCAAAGCAAACAAACCCGTTTTTCAGGCTAAAAAACGGGCTTGAATCTGGTCAGATTTTCAGGGGTAGACTAAGTTTCGCATGGATCAAAGTTCCATGCATTTCAAAATCTCACTTGAGAGGTTTTGCCCCATTTTAAACCAACCTAGATGCTCAGAAAATCGATCAAAGTTATGGATTGGCCGGAAATTTAAAACTGCACCGTTAGATGACCTGTCGAAAAGGTAAGTCGGGAGGGAAGATTGCTCCCGAGTTAGCCCACTCCTAATCTTTATGTTTATTTAATATAACATGATTTTCCATTCATCATTTTGCAGTTGAAAGTAATCAATTGGTCAACAACAATATCATTCCAAACTAGCAAAGCTTTGAATTCAAGTCAAATTATTCGTGAATAATTAAGCGAGAATGTTTCTGTTTGATTGATTGATTGATTTTAATGATGCCCACGAGGTTGAACAACCTAAGGGAACAAGAGAATAACAACCATAACGCATCTTCACACTCTTTTTGATATTGGATCTTATTCTGTGAATATTGACTAGAAAACTAGCAATCTAGTTGATCTTATCCTCGTCAAATAGTTGGTGCATGTTGTCGACCTTCAAGTTGTTTTCATACTCACTGCGGATATCCTCGTAAGCTTCACATTTCGTGACAAGGTGCCACTCTATCTCCACCACACCCTTATTGCAGAATATGCATGTTCTCTCCTCCCTAACTTCCTTGGGTACCCTCCACCTACCGATCTCACATCTAAGGTGATGTGAACCCGTCTTCGGCTGTACAACTAACAACCTTGTTTTTCCTTTAATAGCTGCCCCTAAACATGTTTTCTCACTATAATGGTCATAATTTGGGTTAAACTCCTTGATGTAGTATGTTTTTTTATGTCCACTATGAATGGTCCACATGGCAGTCCTAAATTTTTCAATCACGAACTTTTTTATTTCTTCCTTGGTGTTAAGACATTCATTGATCAGGGGATCAAATTTTGCTCAATTTTCAAAGTGCTCGGAATGTGACGAAAACAGTGTCATTGCGTCCGTCTCGTCTTCCTAATTCTGGTGGTATATTTACTTTCTCAAATGGAGTCTGTATGGAGAAGATATCATGATCTGTTCACCAAGCCAAACAGGCAAAATTTTTGGATGCTGATTCTACCTGTCCGTACAGTCCGTATGGTGACATGGCAGGACCGTACAGGCCATACGGTGATGACGTGGAAGTTGTTTATTGCTTGGTTGCTGGCGAATCGGGTGGTGACACGTGTCCGGTTGGTGGAAAGTAATATGAGGACACGTGGCCCAATCCATGGGCACCACGTGTCCCCCTCATTATTGGTTTATTTGGTTGTATAAAATTGTATTGGGAGTCCGCGGGGTTCGACCCCCGGACCTCCCCCCACACTAACGCCTTTGCGAACCTTCGCTAGCCATTACACCACCGTTTGTTCCTTGTTATCAATACGAGAAACATTATACTTATGTTTAATGTGTTGTATATCGGGCGGGGGGTCAGGCCAGGGCTAAGCCCCGGCCCGCGGTCGTTTTGATTCACATATGACCCAACACATATTTTATAGACCGACTGTTTGGCACAAATTGTATTGTATTTTATATATAACATATACCAATGTGTACGCGCGGGGTTTGAAACCAAGACCCGTGGTTTCATATATATAACCGTGTGTTAAATGTTGGCGTGGGTTTGAAACCACATGTGACCCCAAACCAGAAGTTGCACAGTTATAACGGGTATAACCACCATTTTCTAACGCGCGAGGTCACATGGCCATATGCCCAGGTGCTGAGGCGGTTAGGGGCTGGAGGCGCTTTAATCGTCCTACGGTTTGCACCGTTGGCGCGGTTTCACCCGGTGATGGGTTTTTGTGCTTAAATGAGCGTGTGAGCCAGGTTTGTTCAAGGAGGGTGCGAATTGTAGAACCAGAGACAACAAGCTTGGAGAAGGAGACTTCCAGGAGGCCTAACTTCTTCATTTTTCGACCGATTGAGGTGCCGAAAGAGCCCAAA
>SNQJ01S0093678.1:42911-56247 GCA_010110895.2 Picea sitchensis
TATGCCACTCCTTAGTTATTTCTTCCATGTCCTCCTTAGTGAGATTATAATAAGATTGGAGCTTGTCTTTATGTTTGTCTCTGCACGGAGTGATATAAATAAAATGTCTATCTACGTGGAACTTCACAACTGGTTTGAACCTGTCCAGGGTGTTCAGCATCATACGAGGGAAAAACTCAATAGCCCTCTTCAACTGTAGGTAGTAGGTGTGGAACACTGCGTTTGACTACCATTATTTCGTCATGTCACTCGAATACCAAAGCGTGGTGAACTTCTCATCTAGGGGTTCAGATGGCTCAATCTCAGGGAAGGTCGCTCCTTCTGGCATCTCCTAGGCGGTGAAGGCGATGAGGATAAGTAGCCAACTAAAATGAAACTCATAGCCCTGATCCTTAGCTTTGGGACAGTCTTGTTCTAACGAGTTGACGAGGTAATTCGCCCAATTCATTTGTAGTCCTTCAATGCATTTTCCCACGAGGTCATAAACAAACCCCGTGACCTATGTGGGTCTATTCTTCCTTACTATATTACCAGCAATCAACTAGAAGCATAGGCGCACTACGCCATTCTTAATGGAAGCTACCTTGTAGCCTCGCTTCCCCTTTTCCACATTGCCATAGGTATCTTTAATTTTCTATGCCAGGGCACGATCTGCAGCCTTCCCTGGATAATATTCTTGTGGGTCGGGTCCTTGCATGCTTAATCCGATGATCCGATGGATCAGTGCTGAATCTATGGTGATGTGTCTGTCTAGCCATAGATAATCACCATGGAAGCAAGACAATAGGAATTTAACGCACGCGTTAACCTCCTGATGCCTTCCAAAGTGTGGCATATTCATCACGTTCAGGATAGTGGACCTCACGATGTCCATAGTCCACGGTTGGGGGATGATATTCGACTTCTTCCCCTTTGTCCTGGTCAAATACTTGTGTGGGGTGAGCATTCCATGGTTCTTTCGATCTCCCAAGTTGAATTCACTGATCTTCAACGTCATGATTTTTCCTAAATGTGTTCCTAATGCGCGTATCCCCTTCGGGAGGTACGCAGTAATAAAGGTGTAGTCGAAGTCCCTCGAGACACTATCACGTCTCACCGCACCAGCCAGAGGTGGGATATAATCAGGAAAGATAGATGGGATGAGATTTGCATTCACCAAGTCATCACGATGCTTGGTTCATTTCTCTGTCGCAGCTCAGGATGGTCCAAATCCATGAGCAGTTGGCAGGGATGCTTGCACTCCTCTCGTCGATGAGGCTTGGAATCCTGTGGACATGACCTTATCAGCCATGACATCAATGAGGATCTCTTCGATAGATTTATCTACTATGTTGAAGTCACCCAACATGCATTCTCGAGATCAGGTATCTCAGTTCGGTGATCAAATACTCGATGTAACAGAACGGGTGGAGAGGTCTCAAATAGTTACAACATGAAAGAAACTAGTTCTCTATGGGCTCGGATAATCACAATTGGAAAAATTGTTCTCGGTGCAATGCTCGATGAGATAAATAGACAATGTCGTAACGAACTCCTCCAACGGGCAGGAACACCTCAATCAATGCAATTCCATCCGTTATGGCGCGGTCCCAATGGTCTAGTGGTGATATTTATGGCCATGACAACAGTTCGAGCTGTTCTGGAGCACCAGGCTAATGGTTGTGATGCCTCCAACAGTCATATTTCTTCGTCGTGGCGAATTGTCAATATTCATTGTTCTGCTATCCTGGCGAAGTTCCAGTTCTGGAAACCTTCCTTTTGCAAAGTCCTCCCTCGAACTTCCTGTAATTTTTCTAAATTTGCTTTCTTCTTGCTGAGCTTTCTGGCTTTCTTTCTTTTAATATGAGTCACTGGTTTCCACTTTCCATTATTGTTCTTATATCCTCTTGGAATAGTAACTTTTCACTATGGAGGGTCTTTCATAGGGTTCAAGGGTAATACTTCTTCTCTTTCTTGGGTAGGTTCTCTACTCTCTTGTACAGATAGGTGTTTCAATTATTCCTGTGTTCTTTCAACTTCGACATCCATATCTCTGATCCTCAGTAGCTTCGACTGGTCCTCTTGTTCTTCCAGTAAGTGCACTATTCTCCTAGCCATGAAATCTCTTAGTTATTGTTTTTTCTGTTCTATATCCTCCTCTTCTTGTTTCCTTCGTATTTGATCTTTCTCAATCCAGGTTTTTGCTAGAAAAATAGCAAATGGGGCGTTGTTCTCAACAAATTTAACGATCTCAAATTATTTTTATGTCGAAGTTCCATAAGCACTCATAGATATCTAGGTAAGTCTTCCACATAGGGTTATCAGCTTTCCTCTAAATAATCATATTCCTCCAAATGAAGGAACCATAGCAGGCTTTCCCAAAATTTCCCAAGTTCTTTATGTCATGATATTCACCTGGGTTTCCTCATCCAAAACATAGTCTATGTTGATGTCTCCTATTCTTGTTTCTATGCATTCTTTCTCGTTTAAGATCTCTAATAATTTGATATCTTTGTGATCATCCAGGGTTTCTTTCATCTGTAATAATACAGTATCTGATTCTTTCTGGGGTTTTATCATATCCTTAGTTTCTTGGCATGTCTCGTGGTCTTCTTGTCTCATATTCATCTTTTCAACTTTAGCAATCATTCTAGGGAAATCCAAAACTTCATGGTCCATAGCTTTACAACAAAGAAAATTAGGACCTCTACCAGGGCATTCCTTAGCAATATGTCTCGGTCTTCTACAACTATAGCAAAGAGTTAATCCTCTCTTTATTTTAAATGACCCCCAACCTTTCCTGTACTGCGCACTGGGATCATAGTAACTAACCTGCAAAAAATTATTTCTAGGATCTTGCATCCATTTGTTAGTCCAAACATTCTTTCTATGCATAGGAATAACATATCTTTCATTATTCTTATCAGATCTAATCATATCCAATCTTATTTCTTCTATTTGTTCCCTAGTTTTTAGACTAGGACAAAATCTATTAGACATACCTAGATCCATTCTTTCGAAACAAAAATTTTCACTTATCTGATCTTTCTCAGAGCACAAAGCTTTAAGATCTTACCTCTTTTCTTCAGATCTGATTCCTTTCTTAGCACAGAGCTTCACAGTCAAGTATAATATTGTGCACTAAACCAACATATGTACGCATAAAGCTTTCTTTTCTTCAGTTCCCAACAATCACATTTTCAGGTCGTGGCAACAAAACCATTTGTTGGCACAGGGGCATACCTAGGGTTCAACGCTTCAACAACGCACCAACAAAACCCTAACTACTAGCCCTTTTGGAAACACCTGCGAAGCAGATGAAGTCTCACCCAAGGTAGAGGCAAGGGTGGTTGCAGGAATCAAGTGTCTACAACCTAGCTGGGAAACAGATATGTGATTACAATACTTAACAGAGTACATTGCAGTTAACAATCATTAGCCTTTGACCCTTATTCACATCACAGGTAAAACCCTAATTACATAACAACGCAATACTCAAAAAAATCTAATATATCTAATCACTTAGCATATATAAATAGATCAAATCTAGCATTCATCCCCATTACTAAGCACTAAGCTACTAGTATATCAGGTGCATCTAACATATATCATTGCACTAAGCATAAATCACATCAATAACATAACAACTATAATTCACAAATCAACCACAACACAGGATATACGTGGTTTGCCCCAGTGTAGGGCTACGTCCACCAACTCTTCTCTTATTTATTGTCTTCTATCAATCTTCTACAAGCACAGAGCCACAAGAACCCACTCCGCATATGACAGGAGATCTGCACGCACCTTGCCAGATCCTCCTTCCCTGAGCTAGGTTACAACACAAAGCCTCTTTACAGTCACTTGCACTTAGCTTTGCAAGTTCTCATGCACACAGTATGCACAAAGCTAACTAAATCACATAGATCCAACTACTTACATCACTTGCACTCAACACAATATAACACTTAGCACCACGTCTCTCTTAGAACTAGTGCATTTCTTACATCGCCTAACTTTCTATTTATACATTACAAAAGGGGCCAAGGCATGGGTAAACCCATGGGCTGACATCCCATACCCATTACATAAACCCTAAACCCAAAAATGACCTAAAAAGGGGCTAAGATCCCGTGATCTCTGCTTCGCCTTGCGCTCCGCCTTCGACCAGCTTGTCAAAGTCCCAAAACTAGTCAACGTGACCAAGTTTCTCCAAAAATTGGTCAAGGTTCAACACTTAAATATCGTCCGCACATTGCACGCAAATGGTTATGGAAACACAGCAAGACCAACAACAATTAGTTCACTTGCAGCACTGAAATGCATTCAAAAGGAAAAAAACTATACAATTGGGTCAAAAATTGATATGCGCAAATTCACCAAAGGAAGCACATGCACAGTGTGCAATGTGCGCGGGCCAACAAATCCCTCGGAGCACACAATGTGCCAAGTGCACGACTATGTACAAGAAAATCTGCTCACTTCTATGAACGACACATTTATGGATCTTGTCAGCCCGTCAACAACTTATGGACCATCTCCCAACACGATTTGACCTTCATATCTAAGGGAAATCCAAATGGGGGATTGATCAAGGACTAGAGGGTTCCCTGAAAGGCCCCTTGTTCACACCAAGATGCAGTTACATTTTTCCTTGAATAGATGCTATAAGTAAGAGCCATGGGTGCACTAAGAAACCAAGATCTTCATAGTATTGTTATGCTGCTAGAACTCTCCCTTGAGAATCATCTTTTTTCTTAGGAGCCTTCAAGCATCATTGCAATATTCCATTCCACTCACCTCTTGAGGAAATAGTCATTGTTATTCTTCACCATTTTCCATTTTTCTTCCATTACAAGAAGAGATATCCATTAGGGAACTCAAGAGCCCTCCCAAGGAGGAGGAGGGGACTCATAAGTCCTCATTTTTCTCTACGGTGTTTTTCCTAATAATTTATTGATCCATTGGTAGCATTATGTTGGTCATTGGTTTATTTTTATGGTTCTAAGTTTCTCATGCTTTCTAACTTTTATTTCTTAGTTGTTTTAGTTTATTTATTTGTTTATACATGTGTTTGGCTTGTTTAACCCACTCACAAACTTATGTCTTGTCTAGCAGGCTCATCTAGACATGAAAGTGTTGTTGTTTATCTCACCCAAGTGAAAAAACCAGCACAACAGTTAGTTATCCATGTTTTCCACCTTCTTTAAATAGCTTATTAATTTGGTTGTCGATGTTGCCTCCAACGGAAAATTACTTGTTTCAACGAAAATAATTTCATATGGGACTGTGGATTTAACTTTGAGATTTCTAGTAATTAATTGCTTCTGAATTATTTCTATTTGTTTCCATCTGCAAGTTGACATGTTACTTCCTCATATTTCACAACCATAGAGAACAATCGGCATAACCAACAAACCAAAGAGGTTGTTTTTGGTTTTCCAATCCCAAATTTCATCTTTTCTGCACCTATTTTGGAGTAAGTATGAGGCTCTCCATCCTCCCTGTATCCTTTTCGCCCTACAAGTCTCCCAACTGAGCTTATAGTGGAAGTCAATCCCAATATATTTGAAACTACATCTCAATTTTTAAGGTTATTGGATTTTAATATTTCTCGTGCATGTTGGCCCTCGACCAAGTTTTGAGGAAACCTTGGTCGGGTTTGGACCACTTTTGGACTTCGACAGGCTGGTCGAAGATGGAAGGCCTAGGCGAAGCTGAGATCATGGATCTCACTTATTTTGCGGGCTATGTTGACCCAACAAGGGGTTATCTAGGGTTTTTGTAATGGGTTATGGGATGTCAGCCCATGGGGTTTACCCATGACTAGGCATTATTGTAAGGGATTGTAAAAGTATAAATAAGTAAGAATGTATGGTAGAAGTAAGAAATATCTTGTGGAGCTAAGTGCAAGTAGCTTGAGAGGCTTTGTTCCATGGAATGTATGTGAGTAAGGCTCTATGATCGATAGAGAAGTTGGCTCTGTGCCTTGACCTAGTTTGGAAGGAGGATCCAGTGCTCAGTGCGTAGATCTCCTGTCCTATGCGAAGCTCGACTCTGTGGCTTAGTGCACAGGAGTCACTGAATGTAAGAGATTAAAGAATAATAAATAAGACAAATAAGTTGGTGGGCGTAGCCCCACACTGGGGTGAACTACGTATATTGTGTATCTTTGGTTTGCTTTGTGTTGTGTTATTTATGTTATTTATTTTCTTAGTGCCTTGATTATGATGTATGATAGATAGATTTGTTGATTCTTAGTGATTTACTTAAAGATGAACGAATGTTAGATCTAAATTAGTGTTGTGTGCTAAGTGGTTCAAGTGCTTAGTCTTTATTGTTACTGCATCGATCTATCTTTGGGCATGTTATGCAATGTTAATAAAGCTAATGAACTAATGCATGTCACCTTCTAATTGTTGCTAGAATACTCTGCAAAGTGTTATTATCACATATCTGTGTCCCAACTTGGTTACAGACACCTGAGTCATGTAACCCCCCCTGCTTCTACCTCGTGTGAGACTTCTCCTACTTCACATGTATTGTCGAAAGGACCGGTAGTTAGGGTTTTGTTGGTGCGTTGTTGAAGCGTTGAACCCTAGGTCTGCCCATGTGCCAACAAATGGTTCTATGGTCAGGACCTGAAACTGTGATTGTTGGGAACTGAAGTAAAGAAAAGAGAAGCTCTGTTCATAGATCTATTGTTGAAGTGTGCAGTACTCGACTTGACTTACGAAGATCTATGCTAAGAAAGAGGTCTGATCTAAAGAAAGAGGTAAAATCTTAAAATAAGTAAATCTTTGTTCTTTGATAAGAGTAAGATAAGTGAAAAAAATTGTTTGAAAAGAATGAATTTGAGTACGTTTAATAGATTTTTTCCTATTCTGAAGGCTAGGGTGCAATTGGAAGAAAGAGTTGATTTGAGTAAATTTAATAGAAATAAAAAAAGATATGTTATTCCTATGCATAGAAAGAATTTTTGGACTAATAAATGGATGCAAGGACCTAGAAAGAATTTTTGCAGATTGCAGGTCCAACACTGTGATCCTAGTGCACAGTACATAAGAAGTTGGGGAACATTTAAAAGGAAAAGAGGATTAACTTTGTGTTATAACTGTAGAAGACCGGAACATCTTGCTAAGGAATTCCATGGTACAAGTCCTATTTGTCTTTGTTGTAAAATTGTTGGTCATGAGGTTGAGGATTGTCCAAGGACGATTGCTAAAGTTGAACAGATGAACATGAGACAAGAAAACTATGAAGAAAGCCAAGATACTAAGGGTATGTTAGAGAATCATCAAGAGAAAGAATTAGAGAAATATCAGACTATGTTATTACAGTTGAAAGAAACGATGGATGTCCACAAATATGTCAGTCTACCAGAGATCTTGAAAGTAAAATAGTGCATAAGTGAAATAATAGAAGACTTCGGCATAGACTGTGTCTTGGATGAGGAAACACAAGTGAATATTATGACATAAGGCACTTGGGAAATTTTGGGAAATCCTACTGCGGTACCTTCATTGGGAAGGATAGGATTTTTCAGGGGTAAGATGATAACCTTATGTGGAAGAGTTACTAATGTACCTATTATTGTTCATGGAACATCGACTGAAGAGGAATTTGAAGTCATTAAGTTTGTTGAGAACAATGACCCTTTCCCACTTTTATTAGGTAAGCCTTGGATTGAGAAGGATCATATCAGAAGGAAAGCAGAGGAAGAAGCTATAGAAAATAAAAAGAAAGAAATAAGGGATTTCATAGCTAGGAAAATAGATCAACTCATAGATGAACGAGAGGAAAAATTGAAGCAACGGAACCAAGTAACGACGCAGGAGGAACAAAAACCACGAGAACTAGTTGTCAAGGTTGAAAGAATGCAAAAAGATTTGAAGGGCATATCTATGCAAGAAAGAAGTATATCCACCCAGGAAGTATTAAGAGGAGGAATATTAACTTCATGCCCTTTGGGGGCACATCAACAGTGCGAAGTCACTATGCTAGGAGAAGATAAGAAAAAGAATGGAAAGAGGAATCCAGAAATAGTTAGAGAGAATCAGATCACAGGAAAGAAGGCAAGGAAACTCAGTAAAAAGAAAGATAAGATGGAAAAGATACAAAAAGCTACAGATACCAGATGGAAGACTTCATAGACTGGAACCTCGCAGAAGGCAGGTTCGCAGGATTTGAAAATCGTCAAAACAACAGGACCGCGCAAAATGGGACTTCACCCTGGCGAAGCTATATCACCGTTGGAGGTGCTCCAACCGTTAGAACAAGGCTCTGGAATGGCTAGGAAACACATTTATGGGTGGATGGACTACTCTTGGGACATTGAGACTATGCCATAACGAACAAATTCGCATTGATGTAATCATTCCTGCCCATTGGAAGAATCTGTTATGAGGCCCCGCTTATTTAACCCGTCCAATGTTGCGTCGGGACCACTTTTTGCTACCCATGATTATCTGAGCCAAGAAGAGAATTGATTGTGTATTGAGTTGTGTTATCTAAAGCTAGACCTCGCATGTATGTTCATCTACTGTGACCTGTTCATTTAAAAGTGAGAATGTTGGGCAAACCTAGTGCATTAGAGAAGTCTGTCAAGGAGTTACTCAAGAAGATAATGGCCGACATACAATTATCTGAAGGTGTATAGGCATCGTCGACTAGGGGACTGTAGGATTCCCCTTCGACTAGATGTCGTTCTCGTCATGTCAACCTCGCAACTGAGCAACGAAGTAAGCATCATGGTGATCTAGCTAATGAGAAGTAGATCTCGTCGATATTACCAGAGTATATCCCACCTTTGGTTGGCATAGTTAACCGTGACAACATCCCACGGGACTATGTGTACACTATGTTCACCGCATACATTCCGAAGGGAATACGTGTAGTTGGGAGTCAATTGGGAAAGATCCCGCTGCTAAAGAACAACGAATTCAATCTAGGTGATAGAAAGAACTATGCTATGCTTTCACCCCACCGATACTTGACTAAGTCAACTTGGAAGAAGCCTCACCTGGTCTCCCAGCCATGGATTAAGGGACTGGCGTAGTCCACTATGCTAAATGTGATGAAGATTCCCCATTTTGGTCGTCACTAGGAGGTTAACGCTTGCCTTCTTTCCTATGATCTGAGTCTCTCTAACTATTTCTAGATTCTTCTTTCCATTCTTTTTCTTATCTTCTCCCAGCGTAGTGACTTCGCACTGCTGATGTGCCCCCAAAGGGTCTGAAGTTAACGATAGCATGACCAGATCATGGTGGATACTTGTGGCTCAACCAAAGGATTACTGTGGATCTAACACTGATCCACCTGATTACAGGATTAAGCATGAAGGGACCTGACTCTCAACAATTTTACCCAAGGAAGGCCTCAGACAGCTCCCTGGCACAACGCATCAAGGAAGATTACGACAAGGTTGAAAAAGGAAAGCGAGGCTACAAGGTATCCTCTATCTAGGATGGCATAGTGCGCCTCTCTTGCCAACTCATAGTTGGCAAGCTTGTAAGAAATAACCTCCCTACACATGTCACCAGGTTCATGGTGGACCTCGTAGGAAAATGTGTGGAGGGCATGCAGATGAATTGGGCAAGTTACCTCGTCAATGAACTAGAGAAGGATTACCACGAAGCTAAGGATTTGGGATATGAATTCTAGTTCAATTGGCTAATCATTTTTATTGCATTTGTCTCTTGGAAAATGCCTGAAGGAGCCACCTTTCTGAAGGTCGAACCATCAGATTCGTTGGCCGCTAGGTTTTCCACCTTATGGTACACTAACGACATGAAAAAATAGTGGCATTCAAATGTCGTTATTCATGCATACTATCAACAACTGAAGGTTTCCATTGAGTCATTTCCACTCATGACACCGCACACTATGAACCAGTATAGACCGATAGAAAAATTCTACGCAAATCCACATTTCGTCTATATCACTGCACGCAAAGATGATAACAAGGAAGAGTTACAATCGTACTATAAGCTAACAAATGAAGACATGGAGAAAATCACCAAGGAATGGCCAAAGGAGTTCCTTGTACCCGTTGTTGATGCAGATATCTCCGACACTGACACCATAGGAAGCCCCATGGTCACCTGAGTTGAGCATGTCGGACAGTCTAATGGGACAAAGAAGAAGAAGAAGAAGGAAGAAGTCCAAGATGTAGATACAGATGAGGAGGACAACGCCTATTAAGAAAATGGATCTGGCTCGCCGGGAGGAGGAGAAGATGAAGCATATGGAAAAGGAGGGGATGAGAAAGGAGAAGGTGAATATACACTGCCTCAAGATCCCCCTACTGAAACAATAACACCACAAAAGAGGAAGGTTTCTCTGCAGAAACCTTCAGCAAGAAAGAAGACGCATGCCAGTAAGCCCCAGTTAGAAGAAACACTCATGGAAGACGACATTAGTTTGGTCTACGGAGCCATGGAGGATGCTTCTAAGGATATCTTGCAAAGATATGGAGTGAAGCAGGAGGAGATGTATGGAAGGATTGAGAAGGAACTGAAGGAAATACATCAAGTTATTCTTTTGGTCCGCACAGTACCTAATGTGCCTTCCTCGTCACAAATTGCAGAATTGGGGAATGAACCAACCCAATTGAGAAGACTAGAAGATGCAACAGAGGCTCGAATTCAGAAAATCTAGGAAGAAAAGGAGAAGGCTACAAAAGCCTTGAAACAAGAAAAAGATGAAGTCTTAGATAAATTGTGAGTAGCGCAGTATAGTGTAACCACGTACGAAAGTGAGAAAGAAGAGTTTCGAGAAATGCTTTAGGAGGACAAAGCCCAACTATAGAGAGAAAAGGAGCATATGCTCACATAATGGGCCACAGTAAAAGAGGTAGTGTGTAAATCATGTCACTCTATGTCAGGCTTGGCACACGAGGAACAAGAGTCAGTCAAGGCTCAATTAGTGATGCTCACTGAGACCATCCAACAACTTCAAGCAAGGATAACATAACTGGAGGTTCAAGCAGTACCGAGCACCCCACAGGAGGTGCATGACCAGAGGGAGGAAGACGCTAAGAACACAGTAATAAGGATAAGGGCCCTCACCTCAGAGTGCAAACAGTTGAGTGATATAAGCTCACATACTTATGAAATCCTCGTAGAAGATCCGAAGCTAAGGAAACTGGAAGCGTAATTAGAAGAGGCACAACAACAGGCATTCTCCGTGCAGGCGCATATGAAGCTACTCACCACAGTTGAAAGAATGAAGAGATATAAAGATAAGTGCACGATGCAACAACATATTACTTCCATCGAGGGAAAGGTAATGGAAGTTGCGCAGAAGCTATAACATGTGCAGGATGAATCCTGCAAGGTGTTCAAAGCAATTGAGGGACAAGGCTTGCAATTGGACCAATTGGTTGCAACAGTGGAACATCACCTGGAAGGGCCTGTTACAGAGGAGACGATCTAGGAGCTCATTGAGAAGGAGGCTCAGGCGAAGCAGCAAGTCGAGTCAACTCAAGTGAAGCTCGAGGCCTTCGAAGCAACATTGCCCATACCTGAGTAACTCGGGACAAGTCACAGGTGAGTGTTGGGGTCATGTTGGCCCTCAACCAAGTTTTGAGGAAACCTTGGTCAGGTTTGGATTAATTTTGGACTTAGACAGGCTAGTCGAAGATGGAGCACCCAGGTGGAGCTGAGATCGCAGATCTCACTTATTTTGCGGGCTATGTGGACCCAACAAGGGGTTCTCTAGGGTTTTTGTAATGGGTTATGGGATGTCATCCCACGGGGTTTACCCATGAATAGGCCTTATTGTAAGGTATTGTAAATGTATAAATAAGTAAGAATGTATGGTAGAGGAAATATCTTGTGGAGATAAGTGCAAGTAGCTTGAGCGGCTTTGTGCCATGGAATGTATGTGAGTAAGGCTATTTGCTCGATAGAGAAGTTGGTTATGTGCCTTGACCTAGTTTGGAAGGAGGATCTGGTGCTCAGTTTGCAGATCTCCTATCCTATGTGAAGCTCGACTCTGTGTCCTAGTGCATAGGAGTCACTAAATGTAAGAGATTGAAGAATAATACAGAAGATGAATCAGTTGGTGGATGTATCCCCACACTGGGGTGAACCACATATATCTTGTGTCTTTGGTTTTCTTTTTGTGTTGTGCTATTTATGTTATTGATTTTCTTAGTGCCTTGATTATGATGTATGATAGATAGATCTGTTGATGCTTAGTGATTTACTTAAAGATGAATGAATTATAGATCTAACCCAGTGCTGTGTGCTAAGTGGTTGAAGTGCTTAATCTTTATTGTTACCGTGTCGATCTATCTTTGGGTATGTTCTGTGATGTTAATAAAGCTAATGAACTAATTCATGTCACCTTATAAGTGTTGCTAGAATACTCTGTGAAGTGTTATTATCACAGATCTGTGTCCCAACTTGGTTACAGACACTTGAGTCCTATAACCCCCCATGCTTCTACCTTGGGTGAGACTTCGCCTGCTTCGAAGGTGTTGTCGAAAAGGTCGATAGTTAGGGTTTTGTTGGTGCATTGTTGAAGTGTTGAACCCTAGGTCTGCCCATGTGCCAACAATGCATAAAGGTGAAAATGGTTAATTATTATAAATTACCAATATATCTAGAAAAGCACATGGAAAGAAAGACTTATTGGAGGCTGAAAGAGTGTTAACAAGTGGCAGTAAAGATATGGATAAACCAAATCCTCCAAAATAACATAAATAAAAAGCTAATGTATTTATGTGTCGAAGGTTCCTGAAGGGTCTTCTCTTGAAGGTTATTAGATCCACATTTCAGGGCATCATTCCAACATTCGATCAAAGCAAGATAACAACATTTAAAGACATCAAGCTAGTATCTAAAGACTATATGGGAAGCAATAAAGGATTGGAAGAGGGGTGAGTAGGTTAGGGAGATTAAGAATTTTATGGCAACAAGGATTGTGTCCTTTGCAGTGAATTCTGTAAGGTTATTGTAATTTTCTCAGGCATAAAGGATCAATCTATGGATTCACATCTCGTTCTCAACAAAACCTTGTCTTTATTTCTTTTTTAGTTTTAAGCTTCTCATGCTACATCTTTGTTTTCTTCTCACTATTTGAATGTAATTGCAAACAAAAAATTTGGTATGGCCACCACTGTTGTTCACAAATTGAAGAAATTATAAACACCAGGTCTAATTTGTGTACATTGAAGATAAATAAAACACAACAGGTGTTATAGTTGATTTTATCATCTTTATTTTGCAGAGAGTATTTATGAAAATAGAGAGTTGAAAATTATAGGAATTTGAGTCAATATCAACCTTGTTTTCTGTACCTTTAATGTATACATGTTTAAGGACCTGTTGACGGGCGAAATTGACCGTCC
>SNQJ01S0093678.1:56257-68275 GCA_010110895.2 Picea sitchensis
ACTCATGATATTGCCAATGTGTTTTTAGCATAATCAAGGTGTAGAAACATTGCAACCAATGACCATATGAAAACGATAAGTTAAGAGTTCAAAACAATAAGAATTATATCATATATAAAATCAAAATCAATTATGACCCTCATAACATCAAGCATAACTCATAACTTAACATTTTCAATACTTTATCGAAGAAATCAAGTTGCGCAATTAAAGTGAATGGATATAGTTTGAAAGAACCTTTTGCAGTGATGTGATAAACCAATGGTCAAGTGTCTTTCAGCAAATCAATAAAAGACGACGACAACTCTGAGAACAACGAGAGAGGTGTTTTCACACTTTCAGTTGTGAAAACTGAATCGAAATCAAATTGTAATTGTCGCACAAATGAAACAAATGTGTAGTTGTGCAATGTGACGATACTTTGTCGTTTAGAGACAAGGGGTGTAGGCAACTTTTTTAAGAGAAATTAAAAAAATGAGTTGGTTGCCAACAGGACCTTTATGTTACTTTATTCTATTTATTTTGTCAGATTCATTCAAATTCCCATCGGATCCATTTTATTCATCTCAATATTGATAGAGATTGTTTTTTCCCTCTATTATGTTTGATATTTAAATTTCCTCTTATTATTCTTCCACCTATGATTTACAACCTTTGTTCTCTATTGGACGAGACGTTGTGCCCAATGGATTAATCCTGTGATCTAGAAGAATTACAGTATTTTTGTTCTGGTCTGTTGTTCTTATCTTGTCTACCTAGTTTATCCTTTTCTTTACCTTTTAAATATGTCATCCTGAGCTAAATGATGTGATTTGATGTCTAGTGAAAAAATACAACTAATTTCTATTTGTATTTAAGGGAGCCCCCTTGTTGGGCCCGAGATATGATCAATTTTATGACAGTTATTAGACACTTTTGTCGAATGTACATATGTGTTTTTCATGTTTTGAAGGAGCTTTTTGAAGAATTTTATGCTAAAATGGTATGATCTACACCAGGTACGCATGATTCTTGTTTAATGTTCATATTGAGTATAATTCATCACGCTTGTATGCTCCCAAGGATCTTATTCACGTTTTTTGGTGTTATAGGGAAAAAACACATCACGCTTATGCTTTCGGCACTCAGTCCGGTACTCTTTCCGGCACTCAGATCTGGTACCCGATCGACACTTCATTCAGCACTATGTTTTGCACAAAAATGGTGGGCGATTTGGCAGTTATGGTATTGGTGGCCAGTGGTGGGTGAATCAAGAACATGGGTTTTGCTCATGCTTTCCCCCTCCAGCTACTGAACTCTCGAAAACTCATTTTTGGTTGTTAAACAAGGCGATTATTGGCCCGCTCCGTTTCAGCAGTTAGGGCATCTTTTAATGTACATTTCTGAATTTAGAAGTGGTTTGACCCTCCTGTGGTCGACCACTTGGTCTGTAAACATTATAAATACCACCACGGTGGTTAGATAATTGTTAAGGAAGTAGAAGAACCAGTGTGATAGGAAAAACATGATTTTATTCTGTTTTGCTATTTTTCGCTGCCAGATTATATAGAAACTGTGTTTTTGAGTTTTTATGGTGAAATCGAATTGTTGAGTTCATGGTGTGCTTTTAGGAAGTGACAACGACTTGTTGGGGGGGGAACCAACAGTCTGGTAATTGTTCTTTAAGTTGTTTCTGCATTTTATAGTTTAGTTGTTTCTCTTTATTTCCTTACATGCATTATCATTTTGTTAATTAATTTGTTGTTGTAGTTTAACTGTTGTGACTCTCTTTTGCAGGTTAGTATGAAGGATTGTGTTAGCATGCGTTGATTTTGTAGTTAGGAACGAATTTGCAAATTCATTTACTAACCCTGTGTGCAATTAGATGTTAGATTGGATCTTATTTATGTTGTTAGAATTAAATTTAAAACATAGGTTTAGATAGAGTAGAACATAGTTTTAATTTGAGTTTTCTTTAACAAGGATTTGATGGATGGATAGGATTAATTTCAGTTTTTAATTATAGATTGCTTATTTCATTTTTATGTAGATCTTGCTTAATTATTTGTTGATTAATGTATTCGCTAGTTTACTTTTTATATGTCATGTTTTAGTTTCGGTTTTTGAGCATTTCCTTATTGTAGTTTGAATTGTTAGAATAGATATAGCATAGTTTCATTTTATGTAGTTTATTTCCTAGAATTAGATTACAATTATATTTCTTAGTTAATGATTGAATTTAATTATGAATTTTGTTTACATATCATAGAAGTACAATTATGATCTCGTTATATTGTTGATGGTTAATAATTCATGAATATGCAAGGTAGTTAACATTGTTTTTGTAATAGCTAAATTCTCATTGGATTGTTTAATCCATACCTTTCACTTTGCTATTCAGATCAGTGTAGAGCTTATACCACTTGAATTATCCTTTGTTGTCAAGTGCCATCGAGATATCATACGACACCGGAGACATTCACACAACCACCAACACTATATTTGAGTTTTCATGGGTTAAAATATAGTTTCTTTCTTTTGTAGATTAGAAAATATAGTTTCTTTCTTTTGTAGATCAGAAGATAGTTTTATTGTTGTTGTAGAGTAGATAGTCTCTTGCTTTGATAGGTTAGAGAGTAGTTTTCTTATCATAGATTAAAGGTTAGTTGTTAGTCCTTCTTTCTTTCAATTAAATAGATTGCCTTTTATGAATTAGAAATAGTTTTGAAGTTTGAATTAAGAATATAGTTCACTTGCCTCTTAGGTTAGATAGTTGTTCAATGAGAAGTTTTAATTAGATTACTTGCAGTAGAAGTTATCTTAGAGTAGTTAGTTGTTTACTTGCTTTAATAGGTTAGCTAATTGTTTTTCTTACTTGTTTACTTGCTTTACTAGAATAGTTGCTTACTTGTTTATTTATTTGTTTTCATAGGGTAGTTTCTCATTGAATTTAGGTAGGCAAGTTAAGTAGTTTTCTTTTGTTATTTTCTTATTGTTATGCTTAATAGTTGCTTTTTGCTTATTGTTATGAACTAGTTTTCTTCAAGTAGGGTTTTTACTTGTTTTCTTAGAACTATCCATCGATCCTTAGTCCAAAAGTACTTAGGTTACATAGTTTCAAGTTTCTTAGTAGGGTTTTCTCATTAGATAGCTTTGCTTGAATAGATTATCCTTTAGATAGCCACCTCCTTAGTTAGACTATACTACTACCAGCCCTTCTACCTTTGGCATATATTTTGCTACAACTCTAAGTTTACTTACCCTAGGTTGACAATTTAATTGAGGGTTTTTAGTGTGTTTTTAGTGCATATAGAACACCCATCACCCCCTCTAGTCCAAGAGTCAACTTGTGGCCTGAATTTGGTTTTCAATGTCTTGGCATTGTTCCTAAACAACCAGGAACAATCTCTAGTTACAACACATCCAACGAACATTAACCATAAATTGATATATGCTTCTTGAATCCCTTTAATTAGTTCCATCTATAGTATCACCCAACACAGTGGCCCTTGAAGGCCAAGATTAAGGAACATGTGATCCAAAATAAGATTTTTAGAGTCTTTCATTATTAACCTATATAGTTTTTCCAAGCTTAATGTGACCCCAAGAGATGGTTAGTTCTTCCTTTCTCTAGTTCAAGTGTCATGCAAGTTCCAAATTATTTTAATCCTTCTTCCTAAAATTTGTTTAGATGGGAACCTAGATAATTTTTCCAAGGGAAAATTTCCTTCAAAAAGAGTAACCACTAACCACAACATATAGTGGTCATGGAAAGAAAGGATAGACTACAACGATTCTTACTCAATCATATTTGATGGCCTACCACTCCAAATACTTTTAATCACATAAATTCATTTAATCTTACTGGAGAAGGGGTAACAAGAAATGTTTGAACATTTAGATTGTTCCCAACTTTTATGCCCAAGGGGCTACTGAAGTAATGCAATTGTGAGTCAATATCTTACATGCTTGTCTTCAATGAAGCTTTCTAGGTGGAAAAATTGGAGCTATTGGCTTGTAGAGTCCATTTTAGGGGTAGGTCCCACTTTGGTGATTTGGGATCCAGAAACTTAGACTGGATCATATTTGAGGCCTCATATGACTCTTTTATGGCTCAAAAATTTTTGAACAAAGTTTGCATCCTCTTGAAATTTTTCTACACATCAATATCGTTCCAATGATGCAAATATCACCTAATTAGGAGTCCATATGAGTAACTTATGACTTCATCAAGTTGACCTATCATATTGACTACTATGATATTGAGTAGATGCCACATCAAATTCCATTACTCTCACATGTGAAGGTAGTCGCATGTGGAATTTTAAGAAGATTATAGATGGTCCTAAATGATAACCCTATTCAGGAGTTGAGGCATGCAATAACCCTAACCTTAACCCTAGACAACTGCTAGGAAAGGAAGGGGTTCCATTCTTATTGTATTTTTGTATTGTTCCATAGTAGATTAGAGCCTTTAGATTTAGATATTGAAGAAAAATAGAGGAATTAGAAGATCTTGTAGCAACCATAAAAGCCATAGTGTCCATGGAAACTCCATAGTGAGTGCACTTTCTTTGTATTTTTTATGCAAACCCCCACCCATCGGAGGGGGATCACGTGACCTCCCAGTTTAGGATCAAATTCTGAGGAGTTGAATTAGGTCTTGGATCCCTCCTGGATCCCCTCCAATGTACAAATCCCCCTTTAATTTCCTTCAAGTGCAGGTCCACAAAAAATAGAGACCCATGGGCGCTTATACTAAGCCCCTTTCTTAGTAGAATCGAAACCCCAGGCGCTAACCCCTTTTCCTTGGTTGAATGTGCATATGACCGTGGGCTAGAATTGAGTGCTTAGCCACAAGACTCTATTCAGAGCTTCGTTACTCCAGTGCTTTAGAACTTCGGGTTTCAGAGGTTTTACCCTCAACACACTGCAATTCTCTCAAACGTCGAACTGGCGAACTCCTGAAGAGTTCAGGGATCGACGGTCCACACTCCACCCCTTGATCTATGACTGAGATCAAATATGGGACTCCATGCTTCGGGAATTTTTGCGACTTCAACATGCAATAGCTTTGAACTGTCAAACTAGCGATCTATGACTCACACACCTCTAATGGCTAATGATTGTGATAAACTCTGGAACTCTGGGCTTCGGGGTTCAGGGTTCCTTATTGCAACTGACCTCCAAACTCCCAAAATTTTGAATGTTGAATTGGCGAAGGGAGGATATCTACGGTCCACGTATACCCATCAACGAACGGTCAATATTGACTCCAGGCTTCGGGACTTCGGAACTTTTCACACCAAAACAAAGTTTACCCACAATCCTCTGGAGAGCCAAATTTCCAAATACTTGGAAATCGACAGACACATGTATCCAACAACCAACAGTCAATATTTACTTTGGAATTTGGAACTTCGGGGAATTCTACACTATGTGCAACAACACCCAATTTCTCTCGGAGTGTTGAATCGCTGAACCACTTAAGGATCCAATGACGCACACTCTCCCAGTGATCTACAGTGTAGATTCACTCCAAGACTTTGGGCTTCGGGGATTTTTCCTTACTTACAACAAATGACTTAAAACTGTGGAAGCAACGAAGTCCGAAGTACTTTGGGGTTTAATGTCCACACTTCTTTCCTTGATCCAACGGTTGTGAGGGATATTTATACCTCCCAAACAAATCTCATATGTTCTCCTTCAAACCAAGAGATTTCTCCTCTTTGGGGACTTACTCTCGCTATCCCTCCTCGAGCTTTGTCACTTCAAGAACTCAAACCTTTTGTGCACACCTTGTGCTTCCCTCCTGATATTTTCCACTTAAAAGACTTAAACTTTGGCACACACTTTGTGCTTCCCTCCCGAGCTTGGGACTTAAAGAAGTCACCTACACAGTCCTTGCGCTATCTCTCCTCTGATTTATTTCAACACTTAACAAAGTGTTGACTATGTGCACTTTTTGCATTGGTATCCCCTATGAGATTTTATACTCCTCTGAGTATAGGCACACTTCTTGCGCTCGATCTGCGTAGACTTATGCTATCTCTCCTGAGATATATGAACCCGTAGATGGTTCGGCCTCTACACTCCTTGCATGGGAACTGTGCATTCCTTGCATCGAGATTTCAGAAGAGAAACAATTGAAACTTATATTAACATTAAGGATTCATTCAACCAACCATTTAGATGCATACACACATAAACACAGAGATAAATACATAGCATTTACCCAGTTACTCAAAGACAAGTAAGCTAAAAAATTTGAAAGCAATTCTCCTCTTCTATATTCCTTCAACAAATATTTACAAGGATTTCAACAGCCTCTTGAAGCTTTCAGCTTCTTATTTCAACAACTACTAACCACCACTTTTGGGCATAGATTACATTGATTTATACATGAAGGGGATTCTTGATCCTTCCCTCCATACCATTCTAGTGCTTTCATATCAAAATTAAAAGAATCCTACCTCTAGGATTATTACAATAAATGAATAATTACAATCCAGATATGAGTTGCCGCTCAAAATGTTTACAATCCTACGGGCATTAAAATAAATTACAATCTCCTGGAGCACATACAATGGCTCTAGCTTCAAGATCTCATGGGATATTTAATTACAATTCTTTCAAAATTTAAAGTGACATGCCCTCCTTGGAATCCAAACCAGTTAAGTATGTTGTGTTATATGTTGAGTCATCTTCCATCGCACCTCACTGAATGAAAATGTTGATGCTGTTGCATCATACTCCTCTACTGGAAAAAAAAAATCCTGAGCTCTTGCTCATGGCTTTGTTGTTGTTGTTTAGATCCTCCAGGGTCCCAAATTTTGACTCAGAGTTGTCTATTTGCTCCTCTTCCTTTTCATTGTTGTTGTTGTTGTTTTCCTGTTGTTGCAGGATTTTCTCTTGGTCTCCAAATCATATGTTACATAGATTTATTGATATTACCATCGTAGTATTCTCTTATCTCCTTGGTTGACCTTTCTACCAAACCTCTCAACTCCATAATTTCCTTGTCCATCATATCCCCTGGATGGATCTTTTGTTGCAACTATCTCTTGCTCTTCTAAAAAAAATTTTGTTGTAGGTTATTGTTGTTACCCACTGGTTTCTTCTCCTTCTTCTTTATTTCTTCAAGACTTTTTCCTTCCTGGAGGTTTCCTTTTCTATTCTTCATGATTTCATTCCTCTGGTAGTATTCCTCTATCTTTGGATGGTTCAACCAATCCTCCAACATCTTCAACTCCTTCCCCCACTGAGTGAGTGTGGCATCTGAATGCTCCTCTTGAATATTTCTTTGGCGCACAGCTTTGTGGGCCTCCTCTTCTTTCTTTTCATTTTGAATAGAACTTGGCTTCTACCCACACTCCTTTTCTTTGATAGTCTCTAATGGCCATCCTTCTATTGGACCTACCATCACACACAAACTTTTAGTTTTAAAAACATTTGGCCCTTGGCCTCTTCCCTGGATTCCTCCTACATCATTTCCTCACAAGCATGAGCACCCATGAAACTCATACCAAGAGATATATCAATATCTCTTATCCTCAAACTATAACACTGGTGATATTCTTCTTCCTCCAAGAGTTCCTTCCCACTCATGAGAAGTATGCTCGAAATAGCCTCCTCTTTAACTCCCTTATCTTCCAATGGCAACAACATATGTTTACACCCATTTTTCTCAAGGTTATAAGTATTCTTCCTCCCATCATGTATGACATTCCTGTCATATTTCCACAGTCTCCCCAACATAACATGAAAAATATTCATGGGTATGACATCACATAAAACTTCATCCTTATAACTACCAATTTTAAAATCAACTTTACACTGTCTACTTACCATGACTTGATATCCTTTCTGCAACCATGACACCCTGTACATACTCGGATGTGTTGTCATCTCCAAATTTAGATTTTCCACCATATTTGTGGATACCAAGTTGCAAGTACTCCCAGTGTCTATGATCACCTTGCATACCCTATCTCTAGGCTTGCAAGAAGTTCTGAATAAACTGTTCCTATGGACTGGTTCTCATACATCTTTCTCGAGTTTTACGAGATCTTTCCTCATTATGAGTGATATTTCTTCTTCAATTGCTTCTACTTTCATCTTCGTCTCCACATTCCTCTTTTGCACCTGAGAAATGTGAGCTTCTTTAACTCCTACATTCTTCTTTTCAGGACATTCCCAAGACATGTGCCTTGTTTTCCCACAAGCATAACACTTCACTTCTCCTCCTATGCCTATTCCTCTACCTATTGGAAAAGGATCCCTTCCTCTAGAGTATCCTCCTATATAACTTCCTCCTCTATCTGTATGACTGTTAAATCCTCCAACTTCTCCCCTGGATTTATAGAACTTCTCTCTGGTGATTCCTCTTCCAATGTTAGGACTCTTTCCCATGTTCCTCTGACTCTACTTCCTTGTCAACTTTTCTTATGCCTTCAGAGATGCCTGATAAGCATATTCTACCATACTCATTGTCATTATACTAATCTCATCCTAGATTTCATATCTCAATCCATTAATATACCTAGAAACTTTCTATTCATCGTTCTCCCTGTGTCCTACTCTTATATTCAACTTGTAAAATTCTTCAATATACTCCTTCACCGACAAACCTTTTTGTATCAGAGTATGCAACCTTTTGAAAATATTCATCTGATAATCCTTGGGTATGAATTTATCCTTGAGCTTAGCTACCATTCTATCCCAAATCTTAATCTTGGACTTACCTTTTCTCCTTTTGTCGGCTTGCAAATCGTCCCACCATAAAGTTCCATGTCCCTTCAATCCGGTCACCGCATGCTTCACTTTCTTCTCATCATCAATCTCCTCATAGTCAAAATACTTGTCTAAATCACTTATCCATTCAAGCAATTCTTCTACATTCAAATTACCTTCATACATCGTGACTTCCATCTTTTCTCTGGTTCCCAACTTGACAACATCTCTCAACAATCGTTCCTATGCTTCTTGTTCTCCTACAAATTGTTTTGCTTCTATATATTCACTTTCATCTTCAATGACATCACTAGTCTCTAGTGCTCTCCTTTTTGTTGTTTCCATGGAATCCAACCTTACATGAAGTTGTCTCATTTCCTCCTCCATAGCTACACTGACTACATGTATCTCCTTGCGTCTCCTTGGTGGCATGACTCTAAATATTTCTTCTCACAGAGCTTATTCCTACTTTGATACCACTTGATGGTATCAGACAATTTTTTTTCTATGATCTTATACCAAATGATAGAAAACCCCACACCTCCTAGGGGGATCACATGACCTCCCGGTCTAGGATCGAATTCTCAGGAGATGAATTATCTCTTGGATCCTTGCTGGATCCCCTCCAATGTACACAGGCCCCTTTAATTTCCTTCAAGTGCAGTTTCACACAAAAAAGAGACCTATCAGTGCTTATACTAAGCCCCTTTCTCCTTAGAATTGAAACCACAGGCACTAGGCCCTTTTCCTCAGCTGAATTCACATATGACCGCGGGCTAGAACCGAGCGCTTACACACAAGGTGTGATTAGGAACTTCATTACTTTGATGCTATGGAACTTCGAGCTTCAAAGGTTTTACCCTCAACACGCTCCAATTCTCTCGAACTATGAAATGGAAAACTCCTTAAGAGTTCAGGGATCGATGGGACACACTCCACCCCTTGATCTACAGTTGAGATCAAATATGGGACTCTGAGCTTCGACACTTTCTGAGACTTTAACACGCAATACCTCCAAAGAGGCGAACACCGAACTGGCGATATACATCTCACACTCCCCCAACATCCAATGGTTGTGATCAACTCCAGAACTTCGGGCTTCAAGATTCCTTGCTCCAACTGACCTCCAAACTCTCGAATGTCGAATTGGTGAAGGGAGGAGATCTAAAGTCCATGTATACCCGTCAAAAAATGGTCAGGATTGACTCTGGGCTTCGGGACTACGAGACTTTTCACACCAAAAAAACTTTTACCCATAATCCTCTGGAGAGCCGAATGTTTGAATACTTGGAGATTGACAGACACGTGTATCCAACAACCAACGGTTAGGATTTACTCTAGAATTTGTAACTTCGGGGAATTCTCCATTATGCACAACAAAACCCAATTTCTCCTGGATGGTCGAATCACCGAACCACTCAAGGATCTAACGACTCGCACTCTCCTAGTGATCTATGATGTAGATTCACTCCAGGACTTCAGTCTTCGGGGCTTTTTCCTCACTTACAACAAACGAATTAGAATTTTTGGAGTAGCGAAGTCTGAAGGACTTAGGGGTTTAACGTTCACACTTCTTTCCTTGATCCAATGGTTGTGAGGGATATAGATACCTCCCAAACATATCTCGTCCATTATCCTTCAAACAAAGAGATTTCTCCACTTTGGGGACATACTCTTGCTATCCCTCCTTGAGCTTTGTCACTTCAAGAACTCAAACCTTTGGCACACACCTTGTGCTTCCCTCCTGATCTTTTCCACTTAAAAGACTTAAAATCTGGCACACACTTTTCACTTCCCTCCTGAGCTTGGGACTTAAAGAATTCACATGCACACTCCTTGCGCTATCTCTCCTCTGAGCTATTTCAACACTTAACAAAGTGTCGACTCTGTGCACTCTTTGCACTGGTCTCCCCTGTGATATTTTATACTCCTCTAAGTATAGGCGCACTCCTTGCGCTTGCTCTGCATAGAATTACACTATCTCTCCTGATATATATGAACCTATAGACGGTTCGGCCTCCACACTCCTTGCGTGGGAACTGTGCACTCCTTGCACCAATATTTCAGACGAGAAACAATTGAAACTTATATTAACATTAAGGATTCATTCAACCAACCATTTAGATGCATACACACATAAACACAGATATAAATAACATAGCATTTACCCAGTTACTCAAATATAAGAAAGCTCAGAAATTTGAAATCAATTCTCCTCTTCTATATTCCTTTAGCAAATATTTACAATGATTTCGACAGCCTTCTACAGCTTTCAGCTTCTTCTTTCAACAACTACTAACCACCTGATCCGGATTTTATGAGCAGAATGAAATGAATACAGATTATTTACAGATTCTTAACACAAAATAAAAAATATACAATAAAATGGGTTTTCTATTCAATAATGAAATAAGATGAAACTGTAAAATGCAGCGGAAACAAGCTTGCTGGAATGGTGGCGGCTTATCTCTGAGAAGAGATGTGAAGGCTACACTCATTCGCAAGAATATGATTACAATGAGGCTCTGAAGGAATTTTACAATAAACAGGAATGCCAAAAACCCTAGACATCCAAAAACCTACCCCTAGGAGATGAAGCGCTAAAAGTCATATGGGCCCTGTTTGGGTAAGTTAGTACATTAACTTTCCGGGGTCGTAACTTTTGCATACAATCTTCGTTTTAGGCGTATGATATCCTGTTGGAAAGGTATCATCGAGGAGAATAATTTTTGGGCCTCAATAATTCCATAGGATATCATTGATAATATCTATCCCTAAAAATCTTCGTTTAGGCCCTCAAAATGGCCCCGGAAGTGAAAACTGCTAAAAATAGTAAATTGCCAAAATTGCCAGAAAATTGTTTTGAGCCAATTGGAAAAGGTGGGTGGCCATAGATATCCATATAGATCAATCCTCCCTCATTAGGAATAAATTTTCTCCATTGCATTGAGTTCCCCCATTAGATGAGGAAATTTCTGCTGAATTTGGCCCTGGGTGAGCCACTTTCCTTGGTGCAGGAGCTACCCTGCTTTGACGACTCGATAAAGATGGAGCCTTTGATGTCGAGTTTCCTTGATCTGTGTGTCCAAAATTTGATCATTGGATGATTGTTGTATTCCCTCGGGGTTGAGATCTGTCGGTTTTAGTTTTTCTGCTACGTCTAAGGTGTCCAATAATGGTGGGAAATAAGGACGAAGGAGATCTGCGTTGAACACTGGGTGTAGGACAAGGAAAGGAGGAATGTTGAGCTCAAAAGCATTATCCCCCACAACCTTGGTGATGGTGTATAGACCATAATGGTGTGGG
>SNQJ01S0093678.1:68285-83449 GCA_010110895.2 Picea sitchensis
AGGTGTCCAATAATGGTGGGAAATAAGGACGAAGGAGATCTGCGTTGAACACTGGGTGTAGGACAAGGAAAGGAGGAATGTTGAGCTCAAAAGCATTATCCCCCACAACCTTGGTGATGGTGTATAGACCATAATGGTGTGGGTGAAGCTTCTGATGGGGTCATGTAAGGTGTTCTTTCTGCAAGTGCAACCAAACTTTGTCTCCCACTTGAAACTTATGTGGCACCCGATGTTGATCATGGAGTTGTTTGTACTTGTGATTGGACTTCTGTAGGATATCCTGAACCTGTTGGAGGATGTGTTGGATCCTCTCAATGAACTGGGTACCTTTGTCAGCTTCAGTTGGAACAGGAAATGAGTCGGTCGAGGTGACCGCAAGGGGAAGTGCAACATCTATGGGACCCAATGGTTGGAATCCCAACCCCACCTGAAAGGGGTTGTGGCTGGTTGAGCTATGCAGGGCTCGGTTGTATATATGTTGGACATAGGGAAGGCTCTCATCCCATGTGTGAGGGTGATTTTAATTATACATGTGAAGGATATGCACAACCATTTGATTTACGATCTCAGTTTGGCCATCTGTCTGGGGGTGGAAGGTCGTGAATTTGGTTATCCTGGTGTCCAACAATGACCAAAGGCTCGACCAGAATGTGCTAAGAAATCATTTGTCTCTATCCAAGACAATGGTTTTTGGGAGTCCAAAATGTACCCAGACCCGTTCAAAGAAGATCTTGGTTGTGGCCTCTGTTGTGATGCTCTTCTTGCAAGCAACCATAATTGCCATATTAGAAAAGCGATCAACAACCACAAAAACACAGTCATTTCCCCACTTGGTGGACATGAGGCCTGACATGTAGTCCACTGAGATGGATTCCCATGGCCTGTCAGGAGTAGGAAGAGGGGTGTACAGGCCCTATTTCTTAGTGGTTGGTTTATCAATAGCGTAGGAAGTGTAGGACCTGATATACTTGCTGACCTCCTATCGGAGTTTCGGCTAGTATAAATGTTTCTATAGCATCGCCACTATCTTTTTGATGACGAAGTATCCTGCCACCCGACTGTAGTGGGATTCTCGGATTATCTTCACTCGCTCGTTTGATGGAACACAGATATGGCTTAAACAACACAGCAACCCATCCTGAAGATAGAAATTGTCGACAACTATGTTTGCACCCAACATTTGGTAGGTGGTGGTGAAGTCTAGGTTTGTCTCATAGAGTTGGGGCCACCCAGAGGTCTCATGGACGCAAGAGTCTAGCACCGTGGTGAGTGTCGCGACTGGTGGTCTGCTAAGGCAATCAACGACGCAATTGGTGCTTCCTGTTTTATACTTGATGTTGAGGTGGAATTGCTTCAAGTATGTGGACCACTTTTGATGGCGGTCATTCTGCAATTTTCTTTGTTCTACATAAACTGTAGTGGCTTATGATCAGTGTGGATGACTGTCTCCTTCCCAAGAATGTAATGTCTCCACTGGAAGCAGGCTTGCACAATGGAGTACATTTATTTTTCGTAAGTAGGTTACTTACGGACAACATTGGATAGTGTCTCACTATGATAGGCCATGGGGTGGTTGTGTTGAGTGAGAACGACGCCCACAACATAGTCTGAAGCATCTATGTCGATCTCAAAGGGATGCTGCAGGTATGCTAGTGAAAGTACTGGGGATGAGCACAAGAGATTCTTCAAATCATTGAATGCTTATTGTTGGGACCAACCCCATGCAAATTTTTCCTTACCACCACCCCTGGTGATTTGGCTAAGGGCCCATGCAATATGGGAGAATCCCAACACAAACCTGCAGTAGAAATTGGCAAGGCCCAAGAAGTTTTGAAGCTCAGTGAGTGTGGTTGGGGCTGGCCAGTCATGGATGAATTGGATCTTGGTTGGATCCACATGTACACTATGTTGATCAATGATCTAGCCTGGGTAGTGGACCCTATCCATGCCGAAGGAGCATTTTTCCAAGTTGGTGTATAGCTTGTGTTGCCGCAGGGTGTGACGAACCTGCTGAATATGCTGCAAGTGTTCGACCCAAGTCTTGTTGTAAATGAGAATGTCATCCAGATACACCACTACAAAATTATTTATGAATGGTCCCAGGATATTGTCCATCATCCTCATGAAAGTGGTCAGAGCATTTGTCAAACCAAAGGGCATGACCAACCATTCAAAAAGGCCTTCCTTTGACTTGAAGGCGGTCTTCCATACATCTGTCTATTCTATCGGGACCTGGTGGTAGCCAGACTTCAGATCAATATTACTGAAGTATTTAGCCCCTGTGATTTGATCAAGGAGGTAGTCGATTTGGGGAACTGGGTACCAGTTTCTGACTCTGATTTTATTCAGAGCCCGATAATCAATACAGAGCTGCCAAGTTCCATATTTCTTCTGTACCTGCATGATCGGGCTCCCGCAAGGTGATGAACTAGGACAGCTGTGCCCCTTGTGGAGAAATTCTTGGATTTGTCACTTGATCTCCTCATTCTATGACAGAGAGCGATGATATACTGGCCCATTGGGTAGTGGTGCACTGGGGGTCAGATCGATGGGGTGCTTGACCTGGCAGTGCAAAGGTACCCCGGTAGGTGAGGAGAAGATATCCGAGTATTCTTCCATGACCTTATATACTTGCTTCTGCTGTGTGGAGAGGTCAGCCACAGAGACCCTAGATGTGGCTGTGATCTTTCTCTTATTCTAAGAGCAAATCAAGAAGAAGACAAACTTCCCCGTCTGAGAGATGACCCTCTTGCATTGCTTAGTAGAGATCAAGGAAATAGCACTAGGTGGGATTGCCTCAGGTATCCTGAACAATTTCTTGTTCAAAGTGATAATAACACTACGAGGCCTAGACTCATATACAACATGACGTTTATATAAATAAGGTTGGCCCAAAATAACATCACAAACTTCGAGAGGAGCAACATCACACAATACCTTGCCTTTGAAGGGCTTGATGTCGTATGACAGTCGACACTGTTGGCTAACTCAGAGATCACTTCCTTGGTTGAGCCATCCAATGGTGTAGGGTTGTGGGTGAGGCATTGTGAGTAGGGCCAGCCACTTGACGACCTCTGTACAGATGAGGTTCTTCTGGCTACCGCTATCAATGATGAAGTGCAGCGGGGTGCCTTTTACCCACATTTGTGAATGGAAGATGCACTCTCCTTCTTCTTGCTCGTCTGTTTCACCAGGCTAGATCTTGGTGGTAGAAATGGTGGCACTGGGTTCCACATCAATGATCCATCTTCCCCTTTCTGGTTCTATCTCAGAGTCAAAATCCACATCTAATTCAGAGGCTTTCACTTCGTCCACCAGCGACTGCTTTGAGCGACATTCAACAGTTTTATGCCAAGGGCTCTTATGGAAGTCGCACCACTTCCCAGTATCTTTCTTTGTCTTTCCAATGTCCTTCTTTTC
This sequence comes from Picea sitchensis, assembly GCA_010110895.2. Classification (NCBI taxonomy): domain Eukaryota; kingdom Viridiplantae; phylum Streptophyta; class Pinopsida; order Pinales; family Pinaceae; genus Picea; species Picea sitchensis. The sequence goes on from SNQJ01S0093678.1 coordinate 71,706, forward strand.
TTGTGGCTTGGACTGGTTGTCCTAATACTATCCATATTTTCTATGTTCTTTGTTCTATGGGTTGGGGCCTCCCTTTCCTGGATTTTGTTGTGAGGGGTTCCCAGGCCCAAATTGTCGCGTCTTTTGTTTGAGCTTCTGCTCGATTTTGATGGCATATCGGTAGGCTGTGCCCAAGGATGAGATGTCTAGAAATTCCATTTCAGTCTGGATGTATCTATGTAGAGCACCACGATACTTGAGCACCATATGTCGCTCTAAATATTTGATACCCATCTTGGTGCACAAAGTATGGAAGATATTTGTGAAATCTGGCACTACTTGGTCTCTTTCTTGCCGCAGTGTGGTTCATTTGGTATATAAGTCATCATAACTTCTAACAGGGTAGTATTGTTCCTTAATAGCATCCCTGAATGAATCCTAGGTGGTTATGATTGTAAATAATGAGGGTTCCTGTGTTTCCTTTTGCTCACAGAACGTTTCCCACCAATCTTTGACATGGGGGACGACTTTGAGGAGCACAAAAGTAATATTTTCTCTATTCGAGAAGTTATGGATAGAAAAATACCCTTCTAGAAGATTCAACCACTTTTCTACAACATATACATCTATATGACCTTCAAATATAGGAATATCGAAGTTTATTTGTACCTTGAAGGGGGTGGCACCTCCACTCGAAGAAGACGCGTCATCTGTTAGTAGTCGCCGAAGGATTTGCGTTTAACTACCCATCATCTCGTTCCTATGTTGTGTGAAAGATTCCTCAATCAACAGTTTGAAAGGATATCCTATCCCTTCATCTTTCTTTTCTCCTGCCATGAGAGGTCACTTGGGCATGCGAGAGATTTTGTCCTCAAGAGAAACAATTTCAAGACCCAACTCTTTGTACTCTGACCTTATTGGGGACATGCATTAAGACGACAAGGAGCAGAACGCTCTGATACCACTGATCCATATTTTATGAGAAGAACGAAATGAATACAGATTATTAACAGATTCTTAACAAAAAATAACAAAGATACAGTAAAACTGGTTTTCTATTCAATAATGAAATAAGTTGAAACTATAAAATGCAGCGAAAACAAGCTTGCTGGAATGGCGGAGGCTTATCTCTGAGAAGAGATGTGACAGTTGTTCTCATTCGCAAGAAGATGATTACAATGAGGCTCTAAAGGAATTTTACAATAAACAGGAATTCCAAAAACCCTAGACATCCAAAAACCTAACCCTAGGAGATGAAGCACCAAAAGTCACGTGGGCCCCGTTTGGGTAAGTTAGTACATTAACTTCCCAGGGTCGTAACTTTTGCATACGATCTTTGTTTTAGGTGTATGATAGCCCGTTGGAAAGGTATCGTTGAGGAGATTCATTTTGGGGCCTCAATCATGCCATAGGCCATCATTGAGAAGCTTGATCCTGAAAAACCTTCGTTTAGGCCCTCAAAATGGCCCCGGAAGTGAAAACTGCTAGAAATAGTAAATTGCCAAAATTGCTAGAAAATTGTTTTGAGCCAGTTGGAAAAGGTGGGTGGCCACCGATATCCATCTGGATCACCACCACTTTTGGGCATAGATTACATTGATTTATACATGAAGGGGTTTCTCGAGCCTTGCCTCAAGACTATTCTAGTGTTTTCATATCACAATTAAAAGTATCCTACCACTAGGATTATTACAATAAATGAATAATTACAATCCAGATATGATTCCGTGCTCAAAATGTGTAAAATCCTATGGGTATTAAAATAAATTGCAATCTCCTGGAGCACATATAATGGCTCTAGATTCAAGGTCTCATGGGATCTTTAATTACAATGTTTTCAAACTTTAAATTGACATGTCGTCCTTGGAATCCAAACCAACTAAGTGTGTTGCGCTGGATGTTGATTCATATTCCACCACGCCTCATTGAATGATGACAGTGATGCTCCTGCATCAATTTTCATTTCATAACTAAGAAGAAAATATCAAGGCATAGGCCTCACCTTCTAGTTGTGATTTTCGTGTATAGGGTTTTCCCAAGGTACATCTTGTGTTCATTGTGTGGATGGTGTATTATTTTCTTAGCTTCTTTCATTTCATTTTCAAGTTATTTTAGTATCTTGTGCACTAAGCTAGTAATATTAAATATTAAATCTAAAGAAAAATACTAAATAATAAGAGATTGCATAATATTGTAAGATGTTTTATGAAAAACATTCCAATGGAATTTCCATGGTAGTTTACAGATCATATTGGTATCAGAGTAGTTGTATTTGGTAGTTTTGTGGGAACCTTAAGGATCCTATAATTGGCATAAGAAAGAAGTATTTTTTATAGCAAGATTTTCCTCACCATTTCTATCTTGCACAGAGGGCCTTTTTCCATTTACCTATGCAGACTTGCATCCTTTTTTGATGAATCCAGAGCCAAAAAATACATTTTTCCACATATATGCTCCCTATCAGCTATGCAATATGTGTATACGCTGGCTGCTCCACTATAGCTTGCGTACATCAGGATTTGTGCCAGAAAATAATAAAATGAAGTCGGTTTCTCATGTCACGACAGAAGATATCTGATCCTTGGCCTTCCATATACTTGAAACATTCCGACTAAGCCCTTCGGTTGCATTCTAAAAGCTATAAAAGCGCAATTCTGAGCTATGGAATGGAGGAGAAAGCATTCAAATTTGAGAGAAAAGTTACTCTGGAGAAATTGCTTCATATTGAGTCTACATCCCTTTGTCCCTCAAGTCTGAACATAGTGTTCAGCCCCCAAGATCTTCCCCTATTATTGAGAGAACCTCATTGACTCTCTCCTCTGAGCTTGCCTTTGGTGGAGGATTGAAGTGGTGGAGGCCCAGTTGGAAGGAACTTGGTTTCTTGGTTTCGAACCGTGTCGACGCAGAAGTTTGTAATGTTGTCACTTCTGCTGATCAATTATTAATAGAAATACTTATTTCCTGTCATTTTGGTATATTGCAAATGTATGATTATTATACATGGGCATGTTTGTAATGTTTATTAATGGATTATGCTACCTAATGTGCTAACCCCTTTATATCATCATTATATACTTGCTCTGCTCTTTTTTTAAGAACTTATTGCAGGTATAAAGCTTTGAGTCGAAGTGCTCAACGATGGAACATCATCAAACGTTGGATAGTGGTAGGCCTCTTTCTTATCTTGTGCATTAGTTTATATAGCATATGTTGGAATTGAATTGATTTCTGCAGTCATACCTGTCTGTTGTGGTTTACCCTTGGCCATAGACATTTTTTCCCTCGTAACAGAATTGGCGACTCCACTAGGGAGAGATGTTCCTTCTAAGGGTTGAAGTACTTTTTCTTCTTGCATTGCTCTTTTTCCTTTGTGTTTCTTGTCGTAACACTGCTTGACAGATTATGTTCACTCTGGGTTTGAGTTTTCAGCCTTCTTTCCTTCGAACCGTTATCATTAGCTTAGTTCATTTAGTGAAAGATTGCATTGTACTTCTGAATTGCAGAGTTGAAATTGAAAATTGCACTACTTTTATTAGCATATCATTCATTGAAAAGTTAAAGATAGACTTTGCATTATATTCATATTCATTTTCTTGCAGAGTCATAACATCATGAGTTTTTCTTCCATACCCTTTTGAGTAATCACGGCCAATAAAATTTACGCTTTAAACTAAAATTGATTAGTCACGATTTTATTTTTAGGGTGCACAAACTAGTCTAGGATTTAGTGCCTTGCAATGGGATATTTGTGAGTAAACTTATCCAAGGAAATTAAATCAACATATGTGTATGAGACAGGGAGTTGATAAGTCCATTGTATAATTGGTAATATCAGGAGGCTCCGCTCACACTGGAGTTAATCACAAGGTTGTGCGAAGTTAGTTGAAGGGATAACCCCTGGATACTCACCTAGCGTCAAAGATATTTCTGTGGATTTATTCGTGTTTGGGGATCTTTCTAGTACCCATACCTCTATGAGAGGCGGTGATTTAAAGGTTTCGGGCTTTGCTACCCTGCCCACATGGTGATCCGGATTTACGACTGCTCGCCTATGCATCGGTTATATAGTGGTTTATTAGTTGCTTGACTTAGGCATATCATAGGTTACTTGCAGGGGTTATTATGCTTGTACCCTGGTTCAGATAGGGGTTGGAAAATACACAACCTTTATGGAGGATTACCTCTCCAGGGGGATCTGACCAACTGGTTGTTAAGCCCACGAGGGCCCCTATAACTGATTTTGTTACCTCTAAAATTTAACAGGGAGTCTCAGGTCCCTCCTGGACGAGGCATACCTTCTTTAGCGAGGGAGGCCACGCAGCCACTTTAGCTCGTTTCCATGTATATTGGTCATTTGACTTTTTGGTATGCTCTTTGATTACTAGTTGGCCTTAAGATTTTATATTGAGTTCTCTTTATCATGGATAGTGGAGTTCCTTTTTCTCCCTCATTTACTGCTACCCCCCCCATGATGTTCATGTGGGAAAATTTGTCTTATTTTTATAATGGTATGGAGAACTATGGCACTCAGTCCGCACCTTGGGTCTCTATTCATTCTCCTGTTGATATGTCATCGCACTTACCATCCTTTTTCTTGACTCCTTATGTGAATACAAGTTTTGGGTCTGGGGGCATGATGCCTCCTTATTCTCATATCCTTCAAACATGTTGGCACAAGGGAAAACCCAGGGTTCAACGCTCAAGAGCACACCAACAAAGCTCTAACTACCAGCCCTTTCAGCAACACCTGTGAAGCAGATGAAGTCTCACCCGAGGTAGAGGCAGGGGTGGTTATAGGACTCAGGTGTCTGCAACCTTAGCTGGGACATAGATCTATGGTTATCTTTCTTACAACGCACTTAGCATGAGTTATTCCTTAGTCATACATTCATTAATATACTTCACAGAAGTCACAGAGCATCGCAGTGAATACTTTTACTCATAATGATTCAGTACTTATCCACATAAATATATGTTAGATTCAACTGACCAAGCACTAAGCATCTCATATATCAGATCTAATGTTCATTCATTCATCAACAACACAGAGCATATCTAGATATACTTAATCACATCAAGCCCTTAGCCAAGAAAGAGATAAATACATAAGAGAAAAGCACAAACCATTATACACACAGTTACCGTGGTTTACCCCCACCCTGGGGATACATCCACAAAGTCTTCTTTATATTATCTTGTTCAAGTAGTTACAACACGGAGCTTCAATGACCCTTACTTCGCACAGGATAGAAGATCTGCACAACTTGCTAGATCCTTCTTCCTTGCACTTAGCACAAAGCTTCCTACAGTCTCTCATAAGGACTTGCTCTCAACTCTGCAAGTCTTACACAAAATGCATAGAGCCTTACAATACTTGATCAAACAGATCCAACTCTTAGCATTGTAGCCTACTTGCACTAAGCAATCACCAAGTACACTAAGCAACAACCTCTTTGTTTCTTACATTTCCTATCTATTTATAGATTACAAAATGGGCCTAAACGTGGGTAAACCCATGGGCCAACATCCCTTTCCCATTACATCAACCCAAAACCCTAAAATGGACCAAAAATAGGTCTTGCTTCCTGAATTTCCGCTTCGCGTTGCGCTCCATCTTTGGCAAGCTGTCGCAGTCCCCAAAAGTGGTTAAGTATGACCAAGTACTATTTGACTTGTTCAAGGGCCAACATGCCCCCAACACTCACCTGTGGCTCGTCCCGAGTCACTCAGGTCTGACCAATTCTGCTTCAAATGCCTCGATCTTGGCTCGGGAAGCTTCGACCTGTTGCAGTGCGACAACCTCTTGTTCAGTAAATTCTTGGATTACTGTGTCATTGAGCGGTCCTTCTAGGTGTTGTTATGCAGTGATGACACCCTATTCGAGTTCAACTCCTTGGATTTCAAGTTCGGTGAACAGTTGGCATGCCTTCTCTTGTACTGGTTGCAGTCATTGAGAGACGTCCATTACTTTACTTTGTAACATGTGTGCTTTTTGTTGGGCTATGCGCTGCTCTGCGAACCTTTTCATTCTTTCGCCTGGGGCCACAGACTTCAGTTGTGCTTGTAGCACATCTACATGCTTCTTTGCTTCGTGGAGATGGGCCTCCAATGTCTTCAATTCTGGATTCTCTACGAGGGTTTCATAGGTTTGGGCGCTTTTGGTGCTTAGTTGCCTACATTCTGAAGCCAAAGTTTTTAATCGGTCGACTGCGTTTCGAGCAGTGGCTTCTCTTAGATCTTTTATCTCTTGGGGTGTCTCAGGCACTGTGCGGAGCTCTAGATCCATGATGCGCTATTGAAGTTGTTGGATTACTTCTTCCAGTTGGGTCACCTGATGAGGAAGACGATCTTCCATCTTCACTTCTATGATCGTCACAGAGCACAGTGACTTATGAACTCTTTCTTGTGCTTCAAGTTGCTCTGCTAGCAACTGGTCCTTGCTCTGTTGTAACTAGGTTTTTTCCTCCTCCCATTTTGCTTGTAAGTCAAGCTGCTCCTGTTCTTCCTTTCTTCGTTTCTCTTCATGTGCGCTCTATGCTTGCGCCAAAGCCTGGGTGGATTTTTCTATGTCTTCTTGAGCTTGTCGAAGGCAAGCTTTGACTTTCTCGGTGATCTGGCGTAACTGTGTGGTCTTAACACCTGTTCCTGATTTTTCCATTGTTAACGGCGCTGTAGAAACTGCTTGGCTAGACTGAAGTGCCTACTGCACTTCTTTGAATTCGGTCGTGATCCGATGGAATTGTTCCTCCTAATTTGCTTCTTTCTTTTCTGCGAGCTCTAATGAAACATCATTCAATGCAGAAATTAAGAAATCAAAATCATCTAGGGTAAGCGTGGTCCGAGTGGCCTTAGTTTTCTTTCTAGATGAGGGTCTCGATGGGGTAATATTCCTCTTCTTGGAGGGATCTACCTCGTCCCTAGGCGGGGTAACCTCACATTTTCTTTGTTCAACTTCTGTGCCCCCTAGTTCTTCACCATCACCTCCCTTTACAGGTGAGAGCGAAGCAGTCTTCATGGATGTGCTATGGATATCTTGAACTTCCACATCCTTCTTAGTCGTGCGTGGTCCTAGTGTATCCAGCATAGCTTCAAGGCTATCTATGTTGGACATCTCTGCAGGATCTACTGCAATAAGGAGGTTTGCCGACCATTCCTTGGTAATCTCCTCCAGGTCATCTTCTTCCAGCTTGTAATATGACTGGAGTTGTTGTTTGTGCTCGTCTACACGTGCTGTGATGTAAGTGAAGTGACGATCTGCGCTAAATTTCATCAAAGGTCAAAACCTATGAAGAGTGTTGGGTGTAATTAGTAGTGTAGACTGAATGGAATTCCTCAACTGAATGTAGTATGCATGGAAGACGACATTAGACTACCACTGTTTGTTCATGTCATTGGAATACCACAGCGTACAAAACTTCGCGGCCAGGGGTTCGAAGGGTTCGATCTCCGGAAACGTGGCTCCCTTGGGCAGTTCCCACGTGATGAAGGCGATGAGTATGAGAAACCAGCTAAAGTGGAACTCATACCCTTTGTCCTGCTCTTGTCTATAGTCAAGATCTAGATGATTTATAAGGTATTTCGCCCAATTCATTTGTAGTCCCTCCACGCACTTCCCTGCGAGGTCAACTACAAATTCGATCACCTATGTAGGTCTATTTTTTCGGACTAACTTGCCTGCAATTAGCTGGCAACCAAAGCATACTATTGCATTATCAATGGAGGCTACCTTGTAACCTCACATGCCTTTCTCCAGATCACCATATGTGTCTTTTATTCATTGAGCGAGAGAATGATCTGCGGTCTTTCCAGGGTAAAGGTCCTGCGGGTCAGGGCCCTGCATGCTTAGCCCAGTGATCCGATTGATCAAAATTGAATCCATGGTGATGCACCGATCCAACCATATATATCCTCCATGGTAGCATGACAACAATAGTCGAACACAGGCATTTACTTCCTGATGCCTCCCGAAATGTGGAATCTTCATTACGTTGAGGAGGGTTGACTACGCAAGGTTATGGGTCCATTGTTGTGGTACAATCTTGGGGTTCTTTCCTTTTGTAATATTCAAATACTTGTGCAAATATATCATATTGTATACCTTGCAATCTCCAAGGTTAAAATCACTGAATTTTAGCGAGGTGATCTTCTCCTGGTCAGCATGAACTGTGTGCACCCCTTTCGGGAGGTACGCAGTGACTACATCATAGTCGAAGTCTCTGAGTATAGAGTCTCGATTCACTGGTCCGCTTAGTGGTAGGATATACTTAGGCAATATTCTTGGGATCATATTCACAGTGGCGAAGTCGTTTCCGACTTTAGATCGTCTTTCCGAAGGCGGTTGTGATGGTCCCGCTTGAGCAGTGGAGGGGGAAGTTGGCAGTATGCCCGAGGATGATGCTTATACACCTGTAGACATTCCACGTTCTGACATGACTCTCTCAGCCATTAAATCAATTAGAACTTCTTCAACAATTTTCTCAGCAGCTCTGAGCTTGTTCGACATACAAACTTGGTTCAACTAGCGTGGGTGCAATAGGAATTCAAAGATGACAATGAATAGTAAGGCAATGATATCAGGGTAAGTAAATCTCAGGGTTCACGCTCAGATTCTCAGTTAGCAAAAAGTATTCTCGGTGCATGGTGCAACAGGTTAATTAGGCAACCTCAGCAACGATCTGCTAGCAATGGACATGGGGCCTTCATTAACTCCATTCTATCCATTCTGGTGCAATCCAACGGTCTAGTGGTAACCCATAACTGCTTTTCGATCCATTCGGAGTGGCGGTCGAACGAGTATATCAGTTCCAATGGCTATATTTCTTCGTCGTGGTGAAGTACTCTATGTCGTTGTTCTGATATCTCGGCGAAGCTCCAATTCTTCATTTCTTCTTGTTGCAAAGTATCCTCTAGAACTTCTTGTAATCTTACAGTATTAACTCTTTTCTTCCTTAACTTCCTAGCCTTCTTCCCAGTGAGTTTCATCTCAGTAATGCTTTTACCATTTTGATGTTTATCTTCTGTGGTCTTAGTTACTTCTCGATGTGAAAACTCTTTCTTAGGGCTCCTTGATAACACTTCTTCTGTAGCAATAATAGGTAACTCGATCTTCTGCAGATCCTCAAGTGTTCTCTTAGATTCGACATCGGAGGTACTAATATTAAATATTTGCAGTCTTCTCTTCTATTCTTCAATCAAGTGTGAGATCCTTCTGGTCATAAAGTCTTTTAACTCTTGCTTCTTCTGTTCCAAAACTTCCTCTTCTTCTCTTCATCTGGCTTGTTCTCTATCAATCCAGGGTTTTCCTATGAGCATGGTAAATGAGGTGATGTCTTCAACAAATTTAATGATCTCAAATTCTTCCTATGTCGAAGTTCCATTGACAGTCATAGGTATCCGGGCGAGCCTTCCACATAGGTTTACTAGCTATCTTCTAAAGAAATTGGTTCCTCTTAGGGAAGGGATCATGGCAAGCTTCCCTATAGCTTCCCAAGTTCTTTATGGAATAATGTTTAGTTGCACTTATTCATCAAGAGTACAGTCAATGTCAAAGTCCCCTATTCTTGCTTCGATTTTCTCCTTTTCTTTGAATATTTCTGATAACCTAACATGTCGGTGGTCATTTAAGGTATCTTTCATCTGTAGAAATATATTTTCTGATTCATTATGGGTTTCTGCTATAATCTTGGCCTCTTGATCTCCCTTAGGGTTTTCTTGTTCCATATTCAGCTTCTCAAGCCTAGTAATCATTCTAGGGAAATCCAATACTCCATGGTCCATAGCCTTACAATAGAGGCAACTAGGTCTTCTCACATGGCATTCTTTGGCAAGATGTCTCGATCGTCTACAACTATAATAGAGGGTTACTCCTCTTTTTCGTTTAGATGTTCCCCAACTCCTTCTATACTGCACACCAAGATCATGGTGGCTAACTTGCAAAAAACTTTTTCTAGGAGCCTGTATCCACTTGTTAGTCAAGACATTCTTTTGATGCATAGGTATAACATATCTATCACTATACTTATCATATCTATCAAGCTTTCTTTCATCTATTAATGCCCTAGTTTTGAAGCTAGGACAGAATATATCAAACATACCTAGATCCATGCTTTAGAAAAAACAAATTCACTTATCTTACTTCTGCAGAGCACAAAGCTTCCAAATCTAAGAATTTTAACTATTCTTACCTTTATCAGAGCACAAAGCTTACAGATCTTACCTCTTTTCTGCAGATCTAACCTTTTTCTTTCAGAAGTTTCCACTTTCACTTTTCTTAGGGTATAGAGCGTTCATATATCACTTCTTTTCTTCGGTATCAACCTATTTTTCTATAGATATGACCTTTTCCCTTAAGATCTAACCTCTTTTTCTCGGCACAAATATTTGTAGGTCAAGTAGAATACTGCACACTAGGGCAACATATATACACACAGAGCTTAGTTCACACAAATATTTTTCTTCTTCAGTTCCCAGCAATCACAGTTACGGTCCCGACAACGGAACCATTTGTTGGCACAGGGGTAGACCCAGGGTTCAACACTCAAGAGCGCACCAACAAAGCTCTAACTATCGACCCTTTCGGCAACACCTGCGAAGCATATGAAGTCTCACCCAAGGTAGAGGCATGGGTGGTTGCAGGACTCAAGTGTCTGCAACCTTAGCTAGGACACAGATATGTGGTTATATTTCTTACAATGCACTTAGCATCAGTTATTCCTTAATCATACATTCATTAATATACTTCGCAGAAGTCACAAAGCATCACAATGAATACTTATACTCAGAATGATTCAGTACTTATCCACATAAATATATGTTAGATTCAACTGATCAAGCACTAAGCATCTCAGATATCAGATCTAATGTTCATTCATTCATCAACAACACAGAGAATATATAGAACTACTTAATCACATCAATCACTTAGCCAAGAAAGAGATAAATACATAAGAGCAAAGCACAAACCAATATACACACAGTTACCGTGGTTCATCCCCACCCTGGGGCTACATCCACAAATTCTTCTTTATATTATCTTGGTCAAGCAGTTACAACACGGAGCTTCAATGAACCTTACTTCGTACATGACATAAGATATGTGCAGCTCACTAGATCCTTCTTCCTTTCACTTAGCACAAAGCTTCCTACACTCTCTCACAAGGACTTGCACTTAGCTCTGCAAGTCTTACACAAAATGCACAGAGCCTTACAATACTTGATCACACAGATCCAACTCTTAGCACTGTAGCCTATTTGCACTAAGGAATCACCAAGTGAACTAAGAAACGACCTCTTTGTTTCTTACATTTCCTATCTGTTTATGGATTACAAAATGGGCCTAAACGTGGGTAAACCCACAGGCCAACATCCCTTTCCCGTTACATCAACCCAAAACCTAAAATGGACCAAAAATAGGTCTTGCTTCCTTAATTTTTGCTTCGTGTTGCGCTCCATCTTTGGCAAGCTGTCGTAGTCCACAAAAGTGGTCAAGTATGACCAAGTACTCTTAGACTTGGTCAAGGGCCAACAAAACACCTCTTATAGTAGGAGGTTGGAATCTTCCTTCCTACGAATCCACTATGCAAGAAGTAAGTGCTCAAATAGGAAATCATTCTATTTATCACACTCCGTCCACTCATCCTTCTTCTGCTATGTCAGTTACTACGAACAATTTTCCCATGGCTGACCTCCATCTATCCTCTGGTCTTTCATTCAGGGGAAATTATTTTTATAGTATGGGCAACCCTCCTCACGAGGTTCCTTCACCT
>SNQJ01S0093678.1:83459-100919 GCA_010110895.2 Picea sitchensis
AACACCTGTGAAGTAGATAATGTCTCACCCGAAGTAGCAATAAGGGTTGCAAGACACATGTGTCTACAACCAGAGGAAATGCAAGTGGATACAAGGAAACAACACACAACAACCTAGTTATTCTTACCAAGCATAAACCTACTTCGCACAGTTATATTCCATATCTAACATAATAATGAAATAACAGAATGATAGGAGGAAAAAGAACACAATATCAACCACAGAGACACAAAAAATATGTGGTTCACCCTCTCCCTAGGGCTACGTCCACAGAACTATGTTTCTTGATATATTATGTGAAAACATACAGTTCTATTTGCGCTCTTAGCTTGCAGATCTCTCTCTCTTTCTCTCTCTCCCCTCCCTGCACACCCAGCTGCAGGGTTGATCTTCGCACCCAACTAAAGATATTACAATACAGAATGCTCTCACACATGTCACTTCTCTCTCGCACAATACACAATACACAATGAACAACAACAACAACCAATGAAGAATAATGACGAACCCATCTTCTCCCATCTAGGTTCTTATTTATACATTACAATATCTCTCAGACATCCTTAGGTCGAAACCTAGGTGTCAAAACCCTAAATACCAAAACCCATAGGTGTCTAAAACCCTAGGTCCTCTTTGACCCACGTTTTCCAAACTTCACCAACCTGTCTTTCCATCTTTCCCATGAGGTGCTCCAAAGCATCTATTGGTGGATTTTCCTCTTGCTCAGTTGTCCACGATCTATCTTCCTCGTTGATCTGTTCTCCTTGATCTTCTTATACAACGAATTGTTTTACCTTTCTTCTCTCCTTCTTTTCTCTTCTTTGACCACTTCAACCTAATCTCAGTCAATGTGCCTTTCGCGCAGTTCACACTTCACCTTCTTTCCTTAATATTCACTTTCTTCCATAACCAAGGGTCAACATTCCCCCAACACTCACATGTGACTCATCCCGGGGCACTTCAGGTCTAAACCTTATATTTCACTTTGACTTCAAACTGCGCAGGACAGCCTGTGCTTTCTGCTAAGTTCCTCCCTTCCTTGTGCAGATTGTCTTTTTTGTGTTTGGTACCCAATTTTAACTACACCTGGTACCTAGACCCTTTTCCTTTTGCTTCTACCAAGAGTTGTGAGGCAACTGGTTCTCATAGTACAATTTCAACTGGCTCCCGTTCACCAATCCTTCCTTCCATTATCCATTCAAAGTTTTCAATTGCACAACTCCTCCTTCTGTAACATAGGCAACCTCATATGGCCCAATCCAATGTGTCCTGAACTTCCCTGGATTCTTTATGAACTTGTTGTCATATACCAATACCAGATCTCCTTGCTTAAAGGCCTTCTTCTTGATGTGTCTATCGTGATAGGCCTTTTCTCGTTCTTTTTGTACCTATTGATGGAATCCTACAATAAACCTATCTTCCTCCAATTCGACCAACTGCGCGAGCCTCTTTTGAACAGCACCAGTGTCGTCCATATCTATAAAGGCTGAAATTATTATACTAGGAACCAAATATTCCATAGGTACAATTGCTTCTAGACCATAGACCAACTTAAAGGGAGTCTCCATTGTCATCTTCTTACAAGTGGTTCTATAGGCCCATAACACTGCTGGTACTCTCAAATCCCAATCATCTTTGTTCACACTGCAAATATTCGTCAGCACAACCTCAAAGATCTTATTGAAGGATTCGACTGTACCATTCACTTGTGGGTGGTATGGAGTGCTCTTCTGATGATGAACTCTAAATTCTTGAGTCAAGGCTTCAATGGTCTTATTAATAAAATGTGTACCTTGATCACTCATGAGGATCTTTGGGCAGCTATAGTTGCACTACATTCCTTAACTTCTCTTTCTTCTACCTGTGTTGTCAAATACTCTGTCGCAGTGATAATGTATCTGTCTCCTATGCGGTTTCCTGGTGGGTCGATGGGTCCCACGAAATCAATTGCCCATTTGTGAAATGCCTGCATATCATCTCTTCTGGAAGGTTTCCCAACTCTTTGGCATACATTGCAGGCTTTGTATTATTCCTTAGCATCTTTGTGTAAAGTGGGCCACCAAAGGCTATCTCTAATAACCTTATGCGTTGTTGTTTTTTTTCATAGTGTCCTCCTGTGATGCCTTCATGTGCTTCTTCCAGAATCAGTGGTATTTTTGCCTCCATAACACATCTCCTCAGGATATCATCAGGTCCCATCTTATAAATATGTCCAGCTATAAGTGAAAAATCTGCAGTGTGAACTACTAGTTGTTTCTTCTAAATGACTGTATATTTGCGAGGTGCCATTCCTGTTGATAGGAATTGAACTATCTTGGCGAAGTGATCATCAACCTTCCTGATGGCCAAAAAATGTGCATCCGGTAGGTTATCCTCCAAACTGGTAGGTTCATCTCCATGCTCTAATCTGGACAAGTGATTAGGTCCCATGTCCATTCTTCATGGCTTGACCACGATCTCAAAATCATATTCCTGGAATAGCAGAAGCCATATGCATATTCTTCCCCCCAACACTAGCTTGTTGACTAGGTATTTCAACACAGAGTGATCAATGAACATTTTAAAGTGTCCTCCCAACAAGTAGTGCCGAAATTTTTGCAGCGCATACAACATGGCTAAACCTTCCCTCTCAGTGGTAGTGTAATTTATCTCAGCTGTTGAAAGATTTCTGCTAGCAAAGTCTAATGGATGGTCAATATCTCATTCTCCTAGTTGTGCTAGCACTGCTCCCAATGAAATAGAGGATGCATCGACGTGCAAATGAAATTCCTTACTCCAATCTGGAAAAACCAAAATAGGCGCAGTGACCATTTTTTGTTTCACTGTGTCGAAGCTCCGCTGACATTCTTCTTTCCATTGAAACTGACAATATTTATTCAACAAATTCTCCATGGGTGTTGTAATCTGTGCATATCCCTTAATGAACCTTTTTTAGTATCCAATATGTCCCAACGCAGTGCGCATCTGTCTTACTGAAGTAGGAGGAGGTAGATCAACAATAATGGCAATCTTGGATGGATCTACCAGCAACCCCTGCTTACACACAATATGGCCTAGMAACACTCCAAATGGTGAAAAGAAGATGCACTTCTTCAGGTTCAAGGAAATATGACATTGCCTGCACTTATCCAACATTAGTCTTAAACATTCAATATGATTTTGCAATAAGCTAAAAATAGTCCAATCATCAAAATATGCTTCCAAAAATTTATGTAGAAATTCCTTGAATGCTTCGACCACCACCCTAGAAAATATGGTTGGTGCATTATTCAATCCAAAAGGAATCACTGTGTACTGGTAGGATTCCAATTCTTTTGAAAATGTGGTCTTATGGCGATCTTCTTTAGCAATCATGATCTGGTTATAACCTGAAAATCCATCTTTAAAGGAATATACCTCATGTGCTCCCACATTATCTAACACTTCATCAGTAAACGGTGTAGAGAATGGGTCATGTAAGCATGCATCATTCAGCTTCCTGAGATATACATAGATCCTGATCTCTCTTGTCTTCTTATCTTGGACCACCATAGGGCTAATCCATTCTGAATCTTCAACAGGTTCTATGATTCCTACTTCCAACATTCTGTCTAGTTCAATATTGACTTTCTTCTTATATTTGGGATTCAATCTGTAGGGTCGCTGCTTGACTGGCCTTGCATCTGGTTTCAAGGGTATTTTCATCTCTCCCACGGGCCCTTTAATGCCCTTCATATCAGAAAAATTGGTTGGAAACAAGTCTTGATACTCATGTAGTAGTTATGTGATCTTGTCAATAGTGGCATCATCCCAATAATCTTCAATGTTTGTGAGCTTAGGTGCTTTCTCTGTTCCAATATTAACTTTCTTGATTTTAATTGGTTGTCCAATAAAAGGTGGTTCGACTCCTGGTCCTTCTACGTCTCTATGTCTTTATGTTTTTGAAATGTTCACATTCCTAGGATCATCATCTTCATCAGCATTTGTTAGCATAGGGGCAGACCCAGGGTTCAGCTCTAACAATGCACCAACAAGCCCTTTAATTTCTAAAGTGGTGTAGTCCATTCATCTTCTTCTTGCTCCAAATGGGAGGTTAGGTGACTCCTCAAAGAATTTATGTCTTACAACCTGTAAATCTTGATCCACTATGGGATACTGATTCTCAAATAAAAATGTAGCTATGAAGTTTTGAGTCATACCTTTCCAATTTGCAGTAGTGAGGTGTAGTTCTATTTGTAGATACCAATTGATAGGTGTTGTTTCCAAAGTGTTAATGAATTTATGCACCCACTTCTCTTGAGGAATTTTTCTCCAGGATTCCTCACAACTTCGCACATGGTCCTTCGAACAACTTTGTCTTATGTCTCTAAATTCGCACCCTTCGGTTTGTTCTGAAAAAACTCACTGTCATCAAAGTGCGACATTGCATCCATTCCACGATGTTCTTCTTATGTGTTCCCCACAATCTTGTTGGTGTTGCTTTTAAAGCTTCATCCAGTGCCAACAGTCATTGTTGTATTGGTACAATTTCCTCAAATTCTAATAAGAATGTTTCTAAATTATTTAAACCATCAACTGTGGGCAGATTGCTAACTTCTGTGCCAATCCAACGAACTTCCCTGGTCAATCTAGCACATCTCCACACATAAACTTCACACATTTTGTTCTTCCAGTTCTCTAGTGCTTCTTCTGAATCTGATGAGCATGTGTTGTCACTTTGCCAGCTTAAATTCCCATCTGTTGTAGGATTAATGTAATCTTGTTGTCTTGTTGTCAATTTATATATATTCTTTATATTGTATGCATGGTATTCTTCTCTGATGGGCTCTGTGTATCTTCGACCTTCATCAGGATCTAGAGGTTCAATGACCCTAAGGCCATCACCTTCAAATTTCATTCTTCTTTTCTTTAATTCGACAACAGTAGAATTATTGAAATCCCAATAAATTCCTAACAGCACAGGATAAGGACAACTATCATCAACTATCTCAATCACCTCAAAATCCTCAAATGTCCTTACCCCGTTGATGTCCATAGGGACATGCTCCAGTCTTCCAAAGGGGATTACCGCCTGCTGATTAGCCATCCTAGGTCTGATAGGGGAATATATCAACTTAGGTTTTCCCATTAGTGCCTAGGTCTTCTTCGTCATGACATTGACTTCTGACCCTAAGTTGAGGACCACATAATCTATATCATAATCTCCAATATGAGCATTGAGGTATAGTTACTTATTTGTCCTTCTCTTTCTGGATACTTGATGTACTTATTTATTCAGTAGAGGATCTACCCTTCCTATCTCATACTTTCTGATCAAATTTTGTATTTCTTGTACATCTTTTTCATCCTTAATCAGATTAATGCAAGTATATAAGAATTCCATAATCTTGCTTACCTCTTTTCCTAGTCCCTTGCCAAATGTCCTGGTTGTCCCGACAAAGGAACCATTTGTTGGCACAAGGGCAGACCTAGGGTTTATCTCTAGCAACGCACCAACAAGCCCTAACTACTGGCCCTTTTGGCAACACCTACGAAGCATATGCAATCTCACCCGAAGTAGCAATAGGGGGTTGCAGGACACAAGTGTCTACAACCAGAGGAAATGCAAGTGGATGCAAGGCAACAACACACAACAACCTAGTTATTCTTACCAAGCATAAACCTACTTTGCACAGTTATATTCCATATCTAACATAATAATGAAATAACATAATGAAATAAGTAAACAGAACAAAGTATCAACCACAGAGACACAAAATGTACGTGGTTCACCCTCTCCCTAGGGATACATCCACAGAACTGTGTTTCTTGATATATTATGTGAAAACATACAGTTCTATCTATTCTCTTCGCTTGCAGATCTCTCTCGCTTTCTCTCTCTCCCCTCCCTATGCACCCAACTGTAGGGTTGATCTTCGCACCCAACTGAAGATCTTATAATTCAAAATTATCTCACACACAACACTTCTCTCTTGCAAAAAACACAATGAACAACAACAACAAAAACCAACGACTAATAATGACAAACCCCTCTTCTCCCATCTAGGTTCTTATTTATACATTACAATAGCTCTCGGACATCCTTAGGTCGAAACCTAGGTTTTAAAACCCTAAATACCAAAAACCTAGGTGTCTAAAACCCTAGGTCCTCTTTGACCCATGTTTTTTGGGCTTCACCAACCTGTCTTTCCATCTTTCCCGTGAGGTGCTCCATAGCATCTATTGGTGGCTTTTTCTGCTTGTTGGGTTGTCCATGATCTATCTTCCTTGTTGATCTGTTCTCCTCGATCTTCTTTCCCAATGGCTTGTTTTCCCTTTCTTCGCTCCTTCTTTTCTTCTTCTTTGACCACTTCGACCCAATCTCAGTCATTGTGCCTTCCGCGTAGTTCACACTTCACCTTCTTTCCTTAATCTTCACTTTCTTCCATAACCAAGGGCCAACAGAGACCAAGCTCTAGTACCATAATTTCTTCCCAATCTTTGTTTAAAGTGGAAGCAAAAGTGGACATCAAACCCTACCAAGTTGAGATTTATGTTGTTAAGTTGAAACAAGAAGATGTTTATTTCAATGTTCATAACATTGGAGAAGAGAAAAATATTTCATTTTCATAAATAAAGTTAAAGGGACATGCGCAAACTTCATGGGAAAGTCACATGGAAACACTTAGGATGGAAGGTAATCTCCCAGTAACCATATAAGAGGTGTTTTAAAAAATCAGTAAGTCATAGTTCTACCCTATTTGGTACAAATATGACTACTGGATATGTTAGCATTACTTCCAACAAAAGCAAGAGAAAAGTGTGCAAGAGTACACCATCGAGTTCAGAAAACAAGCCATTATGCTGGGTATATTTCCCAAGAACTTGGATGCACTCCTCAAGTATTTGGGAGGTCTACACAGTAATTTAAGGAGGCAAGTGATGCTCTTTAAACCTAGCATAGTTGATCAGGCTTGTGTGCAAGCATAATATCTATAGAATATGTATAAGACTAAAGGACAACCAAGTGGTTCCAAGTAGAAAGACCATAAAGTTGCTTCCAAGGAGGAAGAGAATAAGTGGAATGGAAAAGATAAGAAGATCATATCCACAACACATCAATGCAAGGATCCAAACAACCACTATAATCATTGTGATATTAATTCTCACTCCAAGGATAAGTATTGGAACCTAGAAGAAGAGAAAAGTACAAAGATGTAATGTCCCTTTCCAAATGAGCCTTCAAGAAGATTGGTGAAACAACCTAAGTAATTCTCGTAGGCTATAGTTAGTGATGAAAAAAGGGAATTGATTATTTATTTAATGTCATCGGAGTGGGAATTAATTAATTTTAAAAGGTGACATTGATTAAGTGGTAAAAGGAACCTAAGTGACTATTGAGAATATAAAAATCCATTTAAACTTATTAAAAGGTAAAATGGTCACAAAAGAGTCTACCAAAGAATAAAAGGGGAAAAGGAGGGTTCCCTCTCTCATTCTTGACTTGACATTTATAAAATTGCTTTGAGAGAGATCTTTGTGGCTTTGTGAACTCTTGGGACGAAAACCCTAAGGGAGATTTCAGAGATTGGTTTCGGTGGTGAGACTATCCACCCTATATAGTCATCAATATAAGATCAACCAAATATTTCTAATGTGCTTCATTTGATGGGAATTCTTCATATTGTGTCTAAGTTTCCTTTGTTTTTTTTACTGAGATCTCATTTTTGGTGGATGCTATTCATTATGAAGGTTGAGTTTGGTGTGTAGAGAGTCGACTTACTTTGAGGAGGTTGAGTTATGTACAGTCTAGGCATGTCTCTTTGTTGGGACAAGTTTTACTTCAGAAGACTGAGTTTTGAGCTATGGGGGTCGATTTCTACAAGAGAAATCACTGGTTTTTTCCTTCTTGCATAGTCTCATCAAAAGGGGCACATTTTTGGTCGTGTTACTCAGGGACTACATCCTTTGTTGAAGAAATAATAGTGTTACCTCATATATGAGTTGATTTTCACTATTGGAGCTACCAAATAATTGTTAGCTGAGTTTTCATCAGTGAGGGATGAGTTGGCTACCATAGAGACCAATTTTCTTCAGTTTTGGGCCAATTTGGAAGAGTGTAGACCCAATATTTCCTTTTTGGGTGAGTTGTCTCATCAGTGGGATGGATTCTCTCTTCCTGAAGCTAAGTTCAATGCATGAAGGCTTGTTTTTCTTTGTCGTTTCCATTGGCTGCACACAAAATTCAATCTACAAGCATGTTCTTTCCTAATTTCCCACTGTATATGGTCTTTTCTTATAATCATCTTAGTGTCAACATAGGTCATATCTATTTTATTTTTCATGTTGCTTTAATGTGTGTAGTGACTGAAGTACATTGTTGTCACATAGATTTATGCATTAAACTGTGATATCAACTTGGGTATTTTATTGTCTTGATGTCATATTTGGGTGTGATTAAATCTATTTAAAGGACTTATTATTGTGTATAAATAAACCTTCATACTAGCAACATATATTGTACACTACATTAGCATATGGTATGTGTTATCACTGAGAGTCACCCTCTGACTGCAAGAGGAGAATCCTAGTACCCATCAAAAAAGGTAAATGGATTAAAATGGTTTGAGTAGGTGGATCAGTGAGACTACGAGGAGAGGAAAAGATAATAGAAGTAATTGCAGATCAGTTCGAGACCATTGGGATATAATGTCATAAGTATCGTGAATAATGAAGGAATTTAAATTGCCTTTAATACAAAGGATTTATGTGGTGATGAGGAGAAAGAAGACAAAAAATGCTTGAGTGATGAACCATGAAATATGGGCATAATGACAATATATCCTCCATCACCTCAGGAATCCATAAATCAAATATATTACATCCAGACAAGAAGAAAAACAAAAAATATGTGATGAACCATGAAAGATGGGAATGATGACAACAAATCCTCCATCACCTCAGGAATCCATAAATCAGAGAGATTACATCCAAACAAGAAAAAAAACAGAAAATATATGAGCAATGAACCATGAAAGATGGGAAAGATGACAAAAGATCCTCTATCGCCTCAGGAATCCATAGATCAGAGAGATTACATCCAGAAAAGAAAAACAGAAAAGCATGTAAACTAAGAAGACAGTCTGATAAAAATGGCTCAAAGGAATGTTCAATAACACAATATTTACAATCTATGCCCTCAGTCTTACAACTGAAAAATACATAGCCCTACTCCTAAAACTCTCTCGGCTCTCCAAGCTCTGAAAAAAACCCCTTTACAAAATATAAATTGATCTATTTATATCATATCAGTCCACAACTACCAAGAGTGTGATCTAGCCATCCCATTCAAGGATTTGCGTCTGTGCATCTTTCTGTCAGACTGTTCATGTATCCTTTTGTCAGACATGAGCTCATATCAGCATGGGCCTGCAGTGAAAACCGTCCATAGGGGTACCTCGAGCTGACAGTTTTTGTCTCCACAGCCAGACCCTCCATGCCTTCTATTTATGGAGTGATTCGAGGTTTCAACCACCACTCCTTTTTTATTAACTTATGTTTTTCTCGGGATCACAACGAGGCTTGATGCCTAGGGGGCGTCCATGTGTTGCTCTCATATTTGTTGTTTTATAAGCACATGAATGTGGGGTCGTCGAAGGTGGTTTCGACCCACACCAATTTAAAGCCTGCAATTCACCACCTTTCGCCACATAACTCTTTTACTGTACCACGGTTTTGATTGCGGGACCGCTCAAGGATTTTAACGCTCGAGCAAGTTGTGTCTACACGATGAAGCATGGTCGTTGATATAGTCGCATTCCGTGATATAGGAAACCTTGCCAATTTATCTCCCCCGCTAAATTTTATCCGCCTTCCAACTTTAGGATCATTCTAACCGCGCTTGGAGATGGTGCTAATTTTGGCGTTGAATAAGAACACTTCACAGAGGATGATCTGACGTGGTGGCCTGATGTCACTATGTCGACGTGTCATGAAAATAGAGGTGACATGTGTCGGTGTCAGATGGATGTCAGGTGTCATGACTGATGAGAGCGCCACATGTCTGAACTGATGGCTGCCACATACTTTGGCACTTCAGATCTCAGGGGCGGTTTTCATGTAGAGTTGGAGCTTCGAAGTGAATGAAAACCATTGATCTGAGGAGGACAAGTGGCAGGGATCTGTGGACTCCGAGAGAAACCACTTCGGAGGAAAACGGGAGCGAGGAAGCTGAAAATCCTGAAGCCCTAACTCCCGAAGTAAATATTGATCGTCCATCCTAGAGGATGTGTGGCGCCTGATCTGCAACTCTGGGGGAAAGTAGTCCAGAGGAAATCGGGATGGGAAGTCCCAAAACTCCCAAAGCCTGAAGTCTCGAAGAAAACTACCACTGTTATATTTGTATGGACATGTGGCAGCGATCAGTGGACTTCGGGAGAAAACACTCTGGATGAAAGCGAGAGGGGAGAAGTCGAAGCCCGAATTCCTGAATTAAATCATGATTGTCCGATGGATAAGGATGCGTGGTGCCTGATATTTAACTTTGGGGATTCTTCATTGCCGCTAAACCTCATGCAACTTCGCCATTTCGAAAGCACAAGAGTCGGCGACCCGGACTTCTCTTGGGATCTTCGTCGTTGAAAACGAAACCCACCTATTTCTTGTTTTTCAGCCTAAAATAGACTTCCCTTGTGTCCTGTGCTTGGACGTTTCCTATGCAACAAATGACTTTGTTCGTCCTACAACCCCTGACAACTTTATGTGATAACAGTATGATAAAAGAATTCATTGCAAACTAAATAAAAAACAAAAAAATTAGGTGGAACATTACAAAATAACCATGGTAAGGATGCCAAGAAGAAGAACATGCTACCCATGGATTTAGGAAACAAGGTAGAGAGTATCTTGGATGTAGATGAAAATATTGTATGCACTACAATGCACAAGGAGGTAAATTTAAATAGACTCCATCCCAAGGAAGAGAAGGAGATGACTAAACTCTTCCATATTAAGATCCAAGTTAAGAATACAAATATAGATGCTCTATTTTATTTTTTATCACGAGCCAACCTCATAGTAGAATATTTGGTTAGAAATATTGGATTGGAAGTCCATGACTATCCTCATCCCTATCCATTAGGATGGGTAAATAAATATGCATAGCTTGTGATCACTAAGTAGTGCAAGATAAAATTTCCTATAAGTGAAAACTATATTTATGAAGTGGAGGTATACATAATACCACTTGATGTGTGTGGTGTAGTGTTTGGAAGAACTTACATGTACATGAGGGATACAATCTTCATGAGGAGAGAAAATTAGTACCACATGTTACCTCCCAAATTCCCACTTGGTCAAAGTCCTAATCACAAGTGTGAGACCCCAATGGAAACTTAGCAAAGCTACCCATTGTCACCTCAGTAGCCTTCCCTTTATCACTTTAGACTAGGGAAAATTGGATGATCATGTAGGGGATTGGGTGTAATCTTATACGAAACAAAAAAATAATGTTGCAGGTAATGGAAGAGAAAATAATATTTTGAAGATAAAAATATGGTGGTGTCTAAATACATTGTTACAACATTTAATCACAACACACTATGATCTGAATATCACAATGCATATTGTACATATTGTACACAACAATGATATCAAGATATAACTTCAAGATATATTGTACCCAGAATTTATAGCTTCAAGATATAACCAACTTCCTTGAAGTCAGAAGGATCTTGTCGACATATAACCTCGGTTGTTAGAGTTGACTCTGTCAAATATGAGTTATCAATTTTGCTCGACAATGATGCTCGAACCAACCATCCATGCATCCAAATCATAATCGATTGCTTGGCTAATAGATCCATCGACTGAGTGTCTTCGACTACTAGTTGATTTTCTGACCAACAGACTTTTCGAATACTCGACCAAATGATGTAGATATCTATTCGATCACCCAACCCACTGTTTCCATATGTAGGTTGAATACCTGGCCAACCGATTCTAGAGGAAGTGTGATCTTCCAACACCCCCCCATCAACACATGGCTTTAGAGATTCAAGAGGTGAAATTACATAAGTAGGATACCCCCCCATAATTGTAGCTTCATAAATTCCAAGAATCATACTGAGATTGATAAATATAGCTTCGAATAAAGTCTTAGTTAATATATCAGCAACCTGATCATCTGTTCTACAATATTCAAGAGAGATAACATCCTCATGAACCAATTGTTTCAAATAGTGATCATGGATCTCAACATGTTTCATCTTAATGTAGGAAATAGGGTTATTCGAAACTTGCATGGAACTTTGATTATCACAGTAGACTGTAGTTGAGGCCTAAACGGGAAATCTAGGCTCACCTAGAAGTTGACGGATCCAGACAACCTCTATACCTATATGAATAACTCCACGATATTTTTCTTTTGTAATCGTTAAGGAGACAACCTTTTTTTTCTTGTAAAACAAAACCAACAGTCCAACACTAAAGAGAAACACATATCCAGAAGTGGACTTCTGATCATCATTGTCACTAGCCGAGTCAGAGTCGGTGAAGTTGACCAGGAAACTTAAACTTTGAAAATACTTGATATCAAAATGAGTGTTTCCCATGAGGTAGCGAACAATTCATTTGATTTTTTTCCAGTGGATTTCTCTGGGGTCTTGCATAAACCGAGAAACCACATTATAAGAAAAGGAAATGTTAGGTCAACTATGATTGAGATAAATGAGACTGATGAATAGTTGTCTATAAAGTGTAGCATCGAATTTGGGAGTTTGATAAGTTTTATTCATGTTTACTCCATATTGAAAAGGAATAGCACAGGGATTATAGTCTACCATCGTAAAACATGTAAAAATATTCATCACATATTTAGATTGAGAAATAAAAAAAACATCACATAGTTATAATACTAGAAGACCCAAAAACTAATACAAAGTACCAATATATGTCATGTCAAAGGAACCAACAAGTTATTTATTCAATCTAGGAATTAGATCAATGTTATTGTCAGTAATGATAAGGTCATCAACATATACAACAAAATTCAAAGTGTCTCCATTGGTATGGAGTACATATAAGCTATGATCATATTCACAACGTTTGAAACCAAGTTGAAGAAATAAATCATCTATATTAGCATACCAAGCTCGAGGAGCTTGCTTCAAACCATAAAGGGACTTCTTGAGTCTACAAACCAGGTCAAAATCTATCACAAAACTAGGAGGTTGTTCCATGAAAATTTATTCAGATAGTTTTCCATGAACAAAATCACTCTTCACATCCATCTAAAATATTTTCCATCCAAATCGATCCACAAGGGAAAGAATCAGTCATAAAAAGTTAATCTTTGCAACAGGGGAAAAGGTCTCAGTGTAGTTGATGTCTTCTTGTTGATAAGATCCCTTCGCAACCAAGTGAGCTTTGTGCAACTCAAAAACACCTTCAGAGGTAAATTTGGTCATGTAGACCCATCGACACTTCACAACATTCTTTCCTTAATATCAGGGAACTAATTCCCAAGTATGATTCTTCGACAAAGAATCAATTCATGTCTGCATAGCATGTTCCCATTTAGGTCGTCCTTGAGCATCTAAGTAGGTAATAGGATCAGAAGTTTTAAGTAAACGAGTAATCAATGCAACACTGACATGTTTATTTTTACTTTGAGTTTTTGGTATGGAGAAAATATCATTGGCATCGGGTCCAACAGCTTCAATTTTCTTGGCAACCCATCTAGGTAGAAAAGAAAGGGTTGAACTATTGTTCACTGCAGAAGGTCAATTAGAATTCGAAACAATTTCAGTCAAAGGATATGCCAGACCAGTCAAAATAGATATCAACAGACTAATCGACTTAGAGGTCAATAGTCTAGTTTAAATAGGAACAAAGTTTGAATGTCTAGTCGAAGGACTGAAAAATGGAACAAGAGAAATAGAGTTGGAAACAACATCAAAGTGATCATGATGTAGCAATCTAGAGGATGAATTCAACAACTTGATGATAGAAGACTTCTCATCAAGCCATACATTTTGTTTGATAATGATTTTTTGTTTGACAGGGTCAAACAATCAATAGGCTTTCGACTCTTCATAGTATCCCATCATGATGCAGGCATGACTCTTTTCATCCAACTTATTTCTACAATCATCAGAAATATGAGCCCAGAAAACACATCCAAACACATGGAGGTGGTCGAATAAAGGTGTCTTTCCACACCCTCGTTCACGGAGGTGGCCGACTGAAGGCATCTTTCCATGCCATCATTTGACTAGAGTCACGGAAGGAACAACTCAATTCAAAATGTGATTGAGCAGATAGTTTTCATAATATATAGCTTCAGCCCAGAAGTGAGGAGGCAGATCTTTGGTTTGCAAAATACATCTAGGCATTTCAACTAACTTCTTATTCGTGTATTATGCGAAGACATTTTTCTAGGGTTTGTGAGGAGCAACTGCTACCAGTCAATACCATATCGAACTAGGTATTCTTCAAAATGTTTATTGACATACTCACCACCATTTTCTGATCTCGAGCACTTGATGGGTAGGCCACATTTCTTTTCAGCAAAAGCTCAGAATTCTTTGAACTTTTCAAAGACAAGATTTGTATTCTTCATAAAATAAACCCAAGTGAAATGAGAGAGATCATCAATGAAATTCAAGATATACCTTGCACCTTCTAAGGTGTAATACACAGTTTTGAGTCCCCATTTTAATAATGTATTTTTATTTATTCATGAAATGCCATAGTGCCTATAAAACTGAAAGGGGTTGAAGTGCCTAGGAAATGTAATACTTTGAACATTGTTAATAATAAAATACATCGTTGGTTGCAAGAAACACAAGGACAAGAGTTATAGGGAGATATGATTCCACAAGAGAGGGGGGGAAGCTAAGGGGCTAAGCCTTTACATTTTTAAATTATTTTTTATTTTACCCACCTTGGGATTTTAGAGAGAAAGGGGGTTACGTGAGCTTCTTGGGGAAGGCCACATTATTCTATTGATATAAAAACCATGTTCTTAATTGTCTTGGGGGTTGGCCATTCATTGTTATTGAAATCATTTTGGAGTCGCCCCTCTCTAATTCACTCTTCTACTCCTCAATTTTGCACGGGGAAAGGAAAATGAATTGTTGAAGGTAAGAAACCATGGTTGGATGGTTGTAGTATTTACTGGTGTATTCCAGTAAAGAACTAATGCATGAGTGAATGGATGCATTTCCATATTGATAAACCTTGTTCATAGCTCTAAATCCTAAGAGTTTTGGCATTGATATTTCCTTATGAATATCATTGGATCTATGGAAAGAGGTGGATATCCTAAGGGATTGTGTGGCAGTGAAAGGGGTTCATTTTTTCTGGGTGGTGTGGGATGAAAGGAAGAGAGCTCATAAACTGGGTTTTGTTGTGTGTTTGAGAAAACTACAAGAGAATTATTGTTGACTGGTTTGGGAAACTGAGTGTCAGTCTAAGACCCGTCCTTATGGATTCATAGCCCTGGATTGAGGGTGACCTATTGTTGATACTTGGAACAACAATGTCTAAGTTTGGGTGGAACGTTCGATGTCTGTAGCCAGTTTGTGTAATTAAATTTTAAAGATAAGTGTTGCATGTCACGTGTTTTCTTTGCTTGTATATTTATTCACATCGTGTATTAATTATTATCTTTGAAATATATATCTATAATGTTCATGCTTGTTGGTTATTTTTGTGCATGGAATGTGTTGGGGCTAAATATATGCACTATTAATTCCCACATTTAATTATCAACCAGGGCTCGTACGCTTCGAGGTGCAGGCGCAGGAAACGTGAGATCAGAGCCTAGTCTAGCCTAATCTAAAGCCGACAAAACAATCTTCAAACCCACACTAGAGGAAATTAACACTAAGGATTCATCACTGGGACATAGGAATAACTTAGTGCTACAAAGGTTTAGATCACAGTTTTTCAAGCACTCGGGCTGATGTTCGTGTGATTAATCGTGGGTAGCTTACTTAAGTTTTATGTCCTTCAATGATTTTTTCCTATAATGGATCCACACTAAAATGCAATAAAAGAAACAAGCAAACATAAATGAGTTCAAATGATAATGAAATCAGAAACTAGTGCAAACTGTTGTACACACCTACCACACTTAGAGGGGGGGGTGAATGAGTGTGGGGCTCTTTAATCCCAAAACTTCCCTCTTGCACAAAAACTCATCAATTAGCATTCAACATTTTATTCATTACCCATTGATGTCATTTATAACCAGTTAGATGTGAGCACATATCAGTAACATATATCAGCAATATATCATCAACAAGTCATCATCACAATGATCACAAAGAACACAAGATGYATGTACAATTTTCTTTTTATTACAGACTACAATCCTTGCGTTTATCAGCAACAATTGAATAGAGTAMAACTCTACAAGAGAACCAACTCTATATGCAAGACTCAGCTTACACCCTCAGGATCAACTGAGATGAGGCAACAATCCTCAACAGATGTCAATCTGTCAACAGGTACACGACCTGTCAGTAGTGCAGCCTGCGTGTGAACGCACTCTGGCTCACTTCAGCCCATGTGTGAACGCGGCCAGTGTATAATATAAAAAGAGTATGCTCTTGAGCTCTTAGGGTTTTGATTTGCTTCACATGCTCAGATCCTATGCAATCTACAATCACTTTCTCTTCTGTCTTCCACTGTCCAAACTGACCCACAACCAGTCACAATACATCCAAGCTCTCCAATAGCTTGATCATGCTCCACAACAAGTCAATATGAATGCTATCTCAATCATGTATAAACAAAAGTATACCATAGTAATCATGTCACTACTGAATCACAAGAGTGTTGCTCACTCCATCCATCAAATCAACCAAATAGAGCCACATCATAAAATTCATACCAAGAATGCCCTAAGCATTCACAACATATAAAAAAATAAAATCTATCAAGACAATAATGTAACCATACCAGTGTCTTAGTCATAGATTTGAGGCCATAGAATGCAGATCCGGAACCTGCCTCATCATCCAAGAGATTGGCACCAGCTCAAACACAAGTCTCCATGATTTTATTGAGTCCACGCTCCCTGAACACAGTCAGCCCGCGTGTACACGCACCCTATACACAGACAACCCGCGTGTACATTAGAAAATAGGGTTTTCTGTGACTCCGAGACTTTTTCCGTCAAGATCTCCGATATTGACAAAACTTTGATGCATCCATGAGATCCTCCTCTCGCTCTCTTCCTCAGAATAGATCTTCAATCATGCTCAAGAGATCCACATCAATAGGATGCTCTCACAAGAAGCTCTCCATTAATTCATAAAGGATTCTCTCCAAAATGTACCTCTTACAAGAGATCCTAGCTTCTTATTTATACTTTCATCTTCTAGGTCACTTGACCCATTTTTAGTTTACTTAACCCATTTCTAGGTCTCTTAACCCATTTTCCTTATTTTAGGGTTAACCACTTTCCATGAATAGAAAGTTCTCCAATACTTT
>SNQJ01S0093678.1:101085-113245 GCA_010110895.2 Picea sitchensis
GTGTGCACACATGTCAAAAATTGATTTCATGCTCAAGCAGGTTCCAAATTGATGCAGAATTGCTCCCCCATGTGCATGAGGATAAAATCATGTTCCACCTTAATCAAAATGATAATTTAATCAAACCATAGTTTGACCAATATGCCACGAACTCAAGTAGTGATTTGGGCACCACCTTATGCTGATGTCATACTCTATGTGTTTGATTAGAAAATGGAAAGCAGATATATGTAGATGCTAGAGTTGGTACAAGATGATTATTGAATGTGTTGGTACTGAATGACTGTGATGGTACCGAAACAAGAACATTAAAGGTACCGGAACAGGGACAGTGAAGGTACCGAAACATGAACTGAGTACTGGATGACATGGAGTATGAGTACCAGATGACTTGTAGAACCTTCTGATACCGGATGACTTGGAGTATCAGATGAGCGTAGTATTGGTACTAGACGAACCGAGTATTGGATGACATGGAGTGTGGGTACCGGATGACATGAAGCATGGGTATCAGATGACTGTGCAGGTATTGTTTGATTGTAGAACCTTTTAGTACCGGATGACTTGGAGTACCGGATGACCTGCAATGCGGGTACCGGAACAGGAATAGTACAGGTACCCGAACATGGAAAATGCATATATCGGAACCTGAACAATACAAAACATGTTGCTTGGACATAGAAACATAGGATTAAACCATCATCGACAAAACTATTGTATAATCATCCTTTTAATCACTAAAAATATGGAAAATTGTGTATTAACCACATAGGATAAATAACAAGAGTTAATGGAGGTTTATGGTGTAATTAGTGATATATTATTGTCGAAATGCAGGGAAATGGTGTAATTATGAGTGTATTTGTATGGTGGAAAGTATGACAAAACTAGAGCTCAACATAATGTTTTTCATTTCTTGTATAGTGTAGCATGAATCTTGATTACTGCATTTGTTTCTTTCATGCTTATTTTTTAATTAATTGATACCATAAATTTGATATCAGTCCAAGAAGTGAATTTTGGAAATATCCAAACAATGGGTATGTTTCATATCAATATAAGAGAAGAGACAAGAGATAAATATTTTGGGTTTGTTGAATTGGGTCTATACAAGTGGATTCAAAGCTTTCTTGAAGTAGTGTGGCTCGGCCAGGTGGCTGGGTACATTACAAAGTGGTACTAGAGCGAGGTTACAACATTGGACCTTCAAGGGCATGATACATGAGATGGAATGGGTTTCCATATAGCCCTCATTTGCTTGATTTGGGCATTAGAATAGACAGTTATGCTTCACAAAATTCCAACGCACAACAATCGTCAATATAGCCCCCATGTGGAATCTCCATCGTAGATCTATGATCTGCTCATTTCTTTTATCCCACGTGCATGGGGAAGGGATTGATTGATTTGTTTATAATCAAAATTGATCCCTTTGTCACATGTGCATGAAGCATGGAGATCCATGGAATCCTGTGGATTTTCATGTGATGTAACTTTTGGCTATCAAGACCCCATGTGACGAGCTCATTCACCGGACTGGAAATCACTTAGGAGTCAGATAGAAGCTTGTGCAGAGTCACCCAATGGAATGAACATGAGTCAACTGGAAAGGAGCCATATAGAAGCTTGTGCAGAGTAGATTGATGGCCTGGTGGATAGACTGGACTAGACTCATTTTGAAAGTGTTGTAGGGATGTTTATGAAGGGTGACCGGTGGGTCAATGGACCAGACTGAACCAGCTTAAGATAGTGGGAGATTGTATGGAGGTTTGTGCAGGGTGGGTTAGTGGCTCAGTGGACCGAACTAAATCGGAGGTGTGTAAATGCAAGGAGAAATAGAACCAATCCATGGTAACTGGTGGATAATGCCATGTCAGCACCACATCATCAACCACGTCAACAGATTTCCACGTAGGAAAGACTGTCCTAGAGTTTCAAAAATCTATTTTCTTATTTTGGCCATTAATGGGGTACGCTAATTCATATCGAGATGAGACTTATTGGTTTTTTCCACAAAGAAGATATCTACAAAAGTGTGAGAGAGGGCCATTGTCCATTTCTGCTTTGATTTGTCATAAATTAAAAAATAATGGTTTTTAAATAACTGGGTCCATATCATTAGCAGAGATCCATATTAAGATGAAATTCTTGGAGAGATTCCAAAAAGCATAAATGGAAATAACTCATGAAGGAATTGAATAAATTCTGAGGTGATTGGAATGGGGATGCTGAAATAGGCCAAAATCCACTATTCCATGCCACTTTTGGGGGATTTTTGAGATTTTCAGAGGAAAAGTGATCCCAGATCACAAAACTGGAAACAATTATTTACTAGAAATTTATATATTCATTAAGATGAAAAAATTTGGCTTAGTGAAGTTTTTCCATAAGTGCACATATTGAGAGATATTGAGTTTTGCTAAAAATTCTAGTGTGAAAAAAATTGTAAAAAGGACAAAGTTGCAGATTCCATATTGTTGTAGAATCTTACTGGAGTGACAAATGTCGAAAATAAAGGTTGTTATTGGTTCACCAATATGATTATTATCAGTTCCCAATATAAAAAAATTATTAGTTTCTTATTGATTTTATTTTGCAATTTATAGAATTTGGTCTTTTAGTGAAGTTGACCAGTGGAGGAAGTGTTCAAATGGGGTGAAAGTGGATTTTTCAGGAAGCCATAACTTTCAGCTCAGAGATCGAATTATGGCATAAGAATAGTCATTGAAAAGCTAATTCATAGGAGAATAACATGGAATTAGTGTAATTGGGAGAAATGTGATATAATTATTTATGAATTGAGTAGAAAAAGGACTTGTAGCATTGATTGACAAAATTTCTATAATATGCATAATTCTAACAAAAATGATTGCTTGCACATTTTTCAGAATTAGACGTATAAGAAAATAAATTCAAGCCCAAAGTTGCATATCAGAGTCATGGAGGATGCATAGAGAGCCTATAATCACGAGAGAGAAGCCAAAGGCCAAAATATTAGTGTGGGTAATGATGAAACATAATCTAATTGTAATGTCCTCGTTTTTGGATTCCCTTATGTTACAGTTTGGGATGCCTGCCAGAGTAGCCAATTGGGAGTGATAGTGAGATCAGAAATTTTTGAAGATTTGTATGGGGTCCGAATCACATATTTCATCATCAGGATCCATTTTGCACAACTTGTCCTTGGTTCCGTTGCATTCCGACGATTTTTGTAATTTTGGGTTATTATTGAGCATATTTTAATTAATTACACTAAAGGTGCTACTTGGAGCTTGTTTCTTGGAGAAACACCTTAGTGCAATAGCGTTTTGGAATTGGGACGAAAATATCTATAGGATAAAATGATTAAAAGTGACTTTCAATGGCATAGGAAGTTATAAAGGTGAATTGATCACTTTTTGGAGTAAAAAGGGTTATTAAATTAATAAAGTGATTTATGAAGAAATATCAAAAGATGAATTAAAAGTAAATTGAATGGAAAAAGGTTAAAGGAAGTATAAAAGAGAAGATAGGGGCTTCTATTCTCTCATTATGTTGATTGATATTTTGATGTCTGGCTACTTAGCTAGAAATCCCATGGTACTTGGGGGTTTTGAGGGTTTTGACTGAATAAACCCTAGATATCAGCAAGGAGGTGAAATATCCCTATGTTCCTAGTCCAAGATTGTCCAAGGAGGTGAAATATTCATCCCTCGTCATTCTATCCGATTCATATCAGTTCCATAGGTTTATTGGAAGGTGGGGCACAAATTTGTGGTGGTTTCTTGCTGAGGGGGCGCACTTTGGAAGAGGAAGCAGTTCGATTTGTCCAAGGAGTGTTAGATATGAAGCCAATATCATTTCCAGATGGTTTTCCAACACCCTAGTTCCTCTTCTCATCATTTTATTGAGGATTTCCATGCCATATTCACCATTTTCTTCAGTGGTGTGAATTTCTTGAAGGAGGG
Organism: Picea sitchensis; assembly: GCA_010110895.2. NCBI lineage: Eukaryota > Viridiplantae > Streptophyta > Pinopsida > Pinales > Pinaceae > Picea > Picea sitchensis. The sequence goes on from SNQJ01S0093678.1 coordinate 105,033, forward strand.
CACAATTATCTTTGGAGATATTGTGTGGGAGGGTTCATATTTGCAAGTAACTACCAAGATATCTCTTCCATGACCTCATCTCCTTCAGATCTAGAGGTTTTCATCTATTATTTTGAAGTTTGTAGGTCATAAATAATAGCTACAGGGTAGTAGGGTGTGCACCAGTTAGGGAGGGTGAAACTATCCTCAGTTATTCATCAGTTTGGAGGAAGGGAATATTCCACTTCATCAGATCTCTTGTATGTAGCTATTGGAGGCTCAATGAAGTCTATATATTTCTTTGTTGTTGAAGTTTGAGCTACTTTTAGCCACTTTACATTATTCTTCCATCTCTATTCCAGATATGTTCATCTCTTGTATTGAGGTCAGTTATATACTTCAATAAAATACAGATCTGAGGTATTTGTGGCTATTTCTTGTGGTACTTCTATTGCATCTTGTTGTGTATATGCATTTGCTATATCCCTATCATTAATGTGATACAAAACCATAAACAACAAACATTAACACACCATAAATAGACAAATCAACAAACTGTTTGAAAAAATACCACAACCAGAAAAAACAATACTTCGAATGTTCCAAGCAAACCACTTGGGAAAATTACAATGGTATCAGAGCCAATATTCCTCCCAGACTGAGGGTCTTCATGAAGGAAAAATGGCTATTGCAGAGGATATTATATATTGTGATATGGAATATCAAGCTCTTAGTGAGACATTCAAGGCTCATGTAACATTCCAATAGTTTATATCCATCAAAAATCCTAGGTTGAGTAAAGATGATATTGCATTATGGGCCAAGAAGATTGAAGAAGTCAATTATTGCAGAAGAAAACCAGAGGAAAGCATAGCCAAAACAGTCAGGAAAGTGGATACATCACCACATGCTAGTGGATTGAAGGGAGCATAGAAGGAACATGTTGACCACCTATTTAAACTAGGGGTCAATGTCATGTACCATGAAGATATGTACCTTGCGTATGACAAGTTTGAAGACGTTTGGCTCAGCCAAGCAATTCTTCCCCCAACACTTTTTTTTATGTACATGGGATGTTCGCTCCTCTACGTGCGATAATAATGTAATATTTTAGCATGGGTCAGTTTTTAGTTAGTTACCTAGGACTTTATCATTACATAAGTCCTTTCATCAAGTGTTTTTTTTTCCTCAGGTAATTAATTTTGCTTACCGACGAATTTAATTATCCTTGATTTTTTCACTCAAATAATCCTCCAAAGTGGTGAAAGGAGTTATAATGATTGATTCAAATGGGTTAATAAGGTTTATAAGTGTTTTAAATTACCATGCTAGACATATAATAGAATCTTGCAGAATTCCGTTAAGTTTTGATAGGTTTTTTTTAATAATTAAAATTTCCATAAATGGGGAATTTTTAATTATTTTTGATGTAAAATGTAAACAATTGGTCCTTGGGGATTTTGTATAGGGGCATGGGTACTCAAATAAAATGGATTATGACCCCCTACACCCGTGGACCAAGTTTCAACTCAATTGGACAAGTTTTGCTAGGTCAATGTCCATGAGGAGTCCAAGTGAGTAAAAAACCAGCATTTAATTGGCTAAGGTAAAAAAGGCAAATTTTGTAAAAGTGACTACAGTCATGAAAGGGGATGGGGAAATGATTCCTAAAGTCATTCCTAAGTTAGGAAAACATTCTAAAGTGAGAGAGGACTCCCCTAGATCAAGTTCCAAACGTTGGTTGTGTCTCCCTAAGGGGAAATGTGCCCCCCCTCTTCATGTGAGTATGGGAAAAGGAAAAAACACAAAGGTTGGAGGGCGCCACTCTTTTTGCGCCCCCCTTGATGCTAGGTTATATTTTTAGACAAATCAAAAGAGGGATCCACCCCTTCACACCTTGAATATATATCCTAAAGTGTGCCCCTCTCTCCTATGGTGCACCCCCCTTGAGTGGAGCCCCCTCTTGCATGGATGACACTTGTAAAGCATGCAAGGGGGGTCTACCTTGACTTCCTCCCTTAAAATAAATGTCTCCACTCCTAATTTATCCATCTATTTTCAGTGCAAGTCTATGCTTCCCAAATTTATCCCCTTCTCTTCTCTCTCTCTCTCATTCTCTTCATTGTAATCTTGTTGCAAGTATTTGAAGCCACATTTTGTGGATAATAAAGGAAGCTTTGGAGGACCTCTTGTGTGCATTTGGAGTATTCTTGGTGTTGTTACATGGTGTTCTCTTTGAGGTGATATTGTTGCATTTTATTTTTTTATTTCTTTCTTACATTTTTCTAACTTGGAGACCCAAGCAAAGTGTTTTTCTTGGGAAGGATTGGTAGTAGTATTTCTATTAGTTTTTGTGGGTTGTTTCTATAGAGGTTTGGAAATTATTTTGCAAGTTTCTTTAGATGCACTCACTTCCTTGTTTTATTATTTAGCAAGAATTTACTTATTTGTAGGTCACTAAAGGCTTAGAGGAGTGAATTTCAGATCTGGATATTCACTTTTCCAACCATCCAAGACTTCTATTATTTTTCTGTTATCATTTCTAGCCTTTTTCTCTTACTTTCAAGCATTTCTTTTGTCTAAAATTGTTATCTAAACTTCATTTTCATGTTCATATTTTCACATTATAATTTATGTTTTATGTATTAACAGAACTTAACAATTTCCAAGTCTTTTGTAGCATTTTCCAACAAGAAAAGCTTGTTGTTTTATGGAGGTTTTCGCCAGGTTAAGGGGAGGTACTTCTCATTTTTTGCCCCAAAAGACTCAAGGAAGCATCCAAGAGTTGTGGTGTCAAAACCCTTCCCCTTCATACTTTCTAAAGCATTGTAAGAAACCCAAGAGAGTCTCTTGGGCTTGCATTCTCATTTCTAATTTCCAAAATATGATATTGTAATTTAGCTTTAGTATTTTTCCCATACCTTGCATAGTAATTGGTTTTACCATATGTTAACACATAGGATGTATAGGTCTTGATGTCATGAGATTATGCATCATGATAAGGATAAGCCCTCATGAGTCACACCTTGTTTCTTTTGCGTCATTACCTTCACAGGTCACACCTCCATGGTTGTACTCAAAGTCTCCCCTTTTTCACTATAAATACATTCAAGTGTGCAAGCTATGTTTGATTTGGCGTTGCGAATTGGTGGAAGAAGAGGGTTGGAGGTTAGGCACCTTGTAGGAATCTTAGTGAAAATCTGAAATTACCAGCATCAACCTCATAGCCATCAGGTACTCCATGAGACTTTTTTTCTTGTTTGGAGGTCAGGAAAGGGTTTGGCTACTTGATTTTCCTTTGGCGTTGTGAACTGGCACACGCGCTGTGAATTGAGACAAGCACTACGGATTTTCCTCTAGCAGCTACTTTTACAGATTTGATCATAAATCCTGTTAGCACTCTGTAAATTCCCAGAGGTTGTAAAAGGGCAGAAGAAATTTACAAGAGGTAACCTTAACCAACCACTTCGAAACTGGGATCTTGCCCTGCCAGTTTCAGAGAGAGATCTCTCTGTAAGATTTATCTTTGTTTGGATTTTCAGATCTTAGGCTAGTTAAAAAAGAATAGTACCGAGTTGTTTGTATTTTTTAATAAAATGGTTGAATGTCACTTACGCTTCCATTGGGCTATGGGGTTTGTTTTATAAAAATGGAGATCAAAGACAGTTTTTAGAAGATTCATTTTACAGGGCAAGGTAGTGCAACTATTGGATTCTTTAGGAATAAAATGATGGATTTTTGAAAAGGTGAGATATCAGTTAAAACAAAAAAGAAATTAAGAATTTATTTGTTGTAACATCAGAAGGAAAACATTTAAATCTGTAAAAGATTAAGAACAGAGTACGCAATGGAAAATTCTACAACTTTAACTTCTTTTAAAGATTAGATTAGAAAAACAACATGCTAATTGAGAAAGAAAACTTTTTACGAAGACAGAGGAAACTTCACCAACAACTAACATGCAAAAATCCTGTGAAACATCTCTTTGTATTACTGGAATAATCTCTTAAAAAAATTACATCGATTACAACTTGCTTGGGCGTAAAGATCAACCCTTAGTACTTCAAAGTTTGAAGTATTTATAATCAAAATTGCAAACGCCCCTGTCATCAATGATCAGGACGTGGCAGATGCTATTTTTAACTATCTAGATAACAAGATGCAAAAATGTAGGAACTGTTGGGCCCGAGATATGATCATTTTCATGACGTTATTATACACTTTTTTCCATATGTACATATGCGTTTTTCATCTTTCAAAGGAGATTTTTTAATAATTTTATGATAAAATGGTATAATCGGCATAAGGTACGTGTAATTCATGTTTAATGACTAAATCAAGTTTAATTCATCATGTTCTATGATTTCCAAGAGTTAATTCATGTTTTTATGTTGTTATAGGGCAAAACGCACCATGTTCCCAGTTCCGACACTTGATCTAGCACTCGTTCCAGCACTTGTTCTGGTACCCGATCCGTCACTCGTTCCAACACCCAGTATTGCACAAAAACGCAAGGCGAGTTGGTGGTTATGGCATTGGCGGCCAGTGATGGACAAATCGGGCACATGGGTTTTCTTCATGATCGCCCCCTCCAGCTACTAAGCTCAAGACAACTCAGTTTTAGTTGTCTAAAGATGGCGATTATTGGCTTGCTCAGTTTTGTTAGTTATGGCATCATTTATTGTATTTTGTCGAATTTAGAGGTGGTTCGACCCTCCTGTCGTCGACCACTTGGTTTGTAAATGTTATAAATACCACTGAGGTGGTCAGATGATTGTTAAGTAGAAGAAGCAAGTAGAAGAACCATTGTATTGGAGACAAAACTCGTTTTCCTCTGTTTTTAGTTTTACATTGCCAGAATTGTGCCAGAACTGCGTTTTCAAGCTTTCATGGTGAATTCGGCCTGTTGAAGTTCGTGGTATGCTTGTAGGAGGTAGCCACGACTTGTTGGGGGGGCCACCAGCAGTCTCGTGATTGTTCTTATGTTTATTTACACATTTGTTAATTTAAATTGTTCTTTCTTACTTCCTGTATATGCATGTTTTTATTTAATTAATTAGTTTGTTGCAGCTTACTATTTTACTTCTCTTTTGCAGGTTAGATGATGATATGTGTTAGTATGTGTTAATTCTGTAGATTACAAAAGTCTTTCAAGCCTCCATGCTAACCCTGTCTCTCTCTCTCACTATACTAACCCTATATGCAGTTAGATGTTAAATTGTGCTTTCTTTTATAATTTTACAGTCAAGTTTAGAACACAATTTTTAATTAGAACAGAACATAGTTTTATTTGGGTTTCCTTTGACACGGATTTTGATGGATGGTTAGATTTAATTCTAGTTTTTATAGTTTGCTTATCTTAGTTTTACATATATTTCATTCACTTAGTTATTGGTTAATGTAATTGTCAATTTACTTCTTAATATCATAGTTTAATTTCTGTTTTTAATTCATTTTCTTATCATAGTTTGAATGGTTAAAATAGACATAGTATAGTTTTATGTCACGCAATTTCCTTTCATAGATTAAAATTAAATTAAATTTCTTAGTTAAATAATGATGATCTCGTTATGTTGTTGATGGTTCATACATGAATATGCAAGGTATTTAACATTATCTTTGACATGGCTAAATTCTCCTTAGATTGTTTAATCCATACCTTTCATTTTGCCATTGATATTAGTGTTGAGTTTATAATGTTGGAATTGTCCTTTGTTGTCAAGTGTCATTGAGATATCATCCGTCACCACCGAAGGAATTCACACAACCACTAGCATTATATTTGAGTGTTTCATAGATATAGTTTCTTGCTTTCATAGTTTAGAAAATAGTTTTATTGTTGCTTTGATAGATAGTAGTTTTCTTATCATGGATTAAGAATTAATTGGTAGTCTTTCTTGCTTTCAATAGAATAGATTTCCTTTCATGCATTGCATTGAGCATTTATATTTCCTTTCATGCAAGATAAATAGTTTTGCATTAGGCATTTAGTTCACTTGCCTCTTAGGCTAGATAGTTGTTCAATGAAAAGTCTTTTCTTACTTGTCTATTTTCTTTAGTAGGATAGATAGTTGCCTTTGCTTACTTGTCTTTTGCTTTAGTAGGTTAGTTAGGTGTCTTTGCTTACTTGTCTATTTGCTTTAATAGGTTAGATAGGTGTTTTTTCTTACTTGCTTATTTATTTGCTTTCATAGGGTAGTTTCTCATTGAATGGAGGTTGGCAAGTTAAAGAAGTTTGCTTTTGTCATTTGCTTATTATGCTTAGTAGTTTGCTTTTGCTTATCGTTAAACTAGTTTTATTTACATAGGGTTTTACTTGCTTTCTTAGGAACTATCCATCGATCCTTGGCCCAAAAGTACTTAGGTTACGTAGTTTCAAGTTGCTTAGTAGGGTTTGCTCATTAGATAGGTTTGCTTGAGTAGATTAGCCTTAGATAGTTTCTTTCATTAGTTAGACTATACTCCTACCAACCTTTTACCTTTGGCATATATTTTGCTACAACTCTAAGTTTACTTAACCCGGGTTGAAAATTTAATTGAGGGTACTTTAGTGTCTTTTTTAGTACATATAAATCACCTAACATTTTGGCGTCGTTGCCGGGGAGTTGTCTCAAGGTAAGAAGTAATTAGGAATTAGACCATTTCTAGACCTTAGCATTAGTTTGGTGGCGGGGGAACTTTAAGACGAAAGGTAAGAACCTGTACATCTGCTATAGTAGGTTCCCCCAAACCCAATGGTAGTTTTTCTTTTTTGGTTTTATTTTTCATGAATAGAACTAGAAATCAAATGGCAGTTTTTTTTTGTTTTTTCTTTCTTTCATGAATAGGCCTAGAGACCCACAAGGTAGATACATTAAATCAAAATCAGACCTTTCAACCAAGGTTCCTTCTAATCTCTTTGGGGGAAGGAACATTCTGCTTATAAAATCCGCAGACCGATACCGAAAAAAAGAAGCTAGCTCGACCCAAAGAGCTAAAATAGTCTCTGAAGGGACTAACACAGGGAGCACTATAGAACAAGAAAATGAAGCATCAATCATATTAGGACAGGAGGCAAGACCACTTGAGCCTTCCGTAGAACCAAACAATATAACCTTTTCTTTTACACCACCACCGGGGACTCCTAATTTTGAAGACATCATAGACCCTGAACAGGTGAATATTTTGTTTGGTAATTCAGCCAATGTAATCATCTCTCAAATTGACACAGAAACTTTGGCACCAATAGTATCAACTAGCTCGAGTAGAGTTCCAGACATCCAATCCATAGAAAGACCTGTCCATCAAAGGGAAACCTTGTTTTCTTCAAAGATAAAACCACCTAGGTACTCTCTTTTCAAAAATCAATCCAATATGGATGATCAGGAGGACCATAACAATGTAAGACACAAAGAGGAAGAAGAAACTGGAAACCAAACCAAAACTACCTTCGGGTTTCCGATTTTAGACACCACTCTGAATGTCAATATGAAGAATATTTCTCTCTCAGCACTGCCTACCTTTTAAGGTAAAAACAATGAAGATACAGACACCTTCCTATTTGAATTTGACATCTTGTGTAGGAGCTACAACTACATACAAGATGCCCAAAAATTAAAACTCTTTCCTACCACCCTCAAAGAATCTGCACTAAGATGGTTCATGGGGTTGGGAGAATCCAATATTAGGTCTTGGGAATCCATGAAAGACATATTTCTCAAGAAGTACCAAGACTACTGCAAGACCAAAGAGTCTCGTAATGACATTTTTAAATCCAACAATTAGAAGACAAGACCCTCAAAGATTATATGGAAATATTTGGTTATATCTCCCAGAATTCAAAATACCATGACCTCCCAGAGGATGCAATTAGAGCTCTTTTCCTTAAGGGAATTTCATAAGAATATTTAGAGATGCTTAACCTGATGGAATTAGGTGACATCTCTCATAAACCATTTGCTGCAATATGTGAAATGTGTAAAAATTACTCAAAAAGTATAGCCAAAACAGGAAAGAATGTTCGGGACCCTTACAACATAAGCTTAAAACCAGTTAGTTCAGGTGGTATTACGAGAGCAGAGATAGGGAACCTTTTAGAAAACTTTAAGGCTAACATCTTAAGCACAATAGGTTCCCAGTTGGATACCCTTAAACTCAAAAATAAAAGGGAGGAGGAAAATGTAGCAATGAGCATATATTGCCCAAGATGCAGGAGGAAGCATTCCTCAAGGGAGTGCCCATTAGATAACATTTCA
>SNQJ01S0093679.1:20940-39518 GCA_010110895.2 Picea sitchensis
GGACCATCAGGAAGGAAATTAAAAGAGGCGACAAGAAGAAACAAAAGAAGAAAATAGAAAATGAAAAGAGAAATAAATTATGGTTTCAAGCGAGGATCCCTTAGTGTTGGGGATCCCTCCTAGATCTAGCAAATGAAAATCTCCCCCAAAATCTGATTATAGCAGGGTATTTTAATACTGCAAGAGGCCTAAGATAAAAACAAGGAGGATCCATAGTGAAAGATCAATACAGGGAAAAAATGGACGATCTTATCTCGGATCTGGATCTATTCGATGTTCCCCCTTCCAAAGGATAATATACGTGGAACAACAGAAGATAAGGGCCATGCCACATTGCTGCCAGGATCAACCATTTTCTAATGAGTAGATCCTTTCTTGCACTTCCATATTTAGCCTCTTCAATGATCCTCACTTGGGCAGGCTCGGATCACCGCCCTATCTCACTGGTTTTTGAAACACAGAAAAATTGGGGCCCCATTCCTTTCAGATTTAATCCCTTGTGGATGGATCGCCCATATTTCTTCCCCACTGTGTCGCGAGTCTGGAACCAATGGATCACTATATCCCCTATGTTCATTTGGGAGCACAAATTGAAGATGGTCAAAGAGACTCTCAAATCCTGGGCAAATCTTTCCTCGAGACCGCTCCAGCTCAAGGTCATGAAAAAAAATCTACAACTAGAAACAATTCAAGGGGATATGAAGACAAAATAAGTCCAACAAAGACAAATAATGTCTGAACAAAAGGCGCACAAAGAGTACATCCAAGCTCTAAAATAAGAATACTTGGAGATTAAAATCAAGAAGTCTATGGTTGCAAGCAAGAGATCAAAATACTTCTTTATGTCATAGACAAAAAAAGGCAAGACATTGGACAAATCAAATCTCAGAAATAAAAACTCAGAGGGGATATATTATAAAAGAGTTTTACCAAATAAAGAAGTAAACCACAAGGCACTTCTCCAAGATGTACCCTTCATAGAGAAACTCAGAGGAAGATTTAAGTGACTCGTTCCTCACTCACATTCCAATCAAAATCTCTGAAGAAGACAATCACAAGCTCAATCAACAAATTGAAGAAAAAGAAATCCTAAAAGCAATCAATCAATCCCATCTGGACAAATCCCTAGGCCCGGATGGGTTCACTCTTCACTCATATAAACGATGTTGGTCCATAATCAAATTAGACTTCACTAGGATGATCAGATATGTGCACAAATAAAAAAGGATGGGAGGTGCCACCAATTCTTAACAGAAGACTAGACCAGGAATGTGCGAATTGAACAATTCCTGGTCTCAAAATAGATCAAGGGGTAAAGAGAATCAATCACTCCCAATTCGTTGATGATATGATCCTTTTAAGTGGAGCCTCTAAAGTCATGGCTAGAAGAATAAAGCAGGTCGTGGATATCTTCCTCTCAGCCTCAGGAGGTATTTTTAATAAGGTCAAAAGCCAAATCTATGTATGGAATGTCTTGGCTCACAGTTGCATAGGTATTGCTCAAATCCTCGGCTTTGTTATCTCAAACAATTGGAAAACCTTTAAGTACCTTGGCCTCCCTTTGTGCTTAAAGTCACTCTGAGGAGAATATTGGCAAATAATTCTTCATAAAATTAGAGAAAGGATGGATTCCTGGGGGACAAGGTGGCTTAATCCAGTTGGGTGTGTGGTTCTAATTAAATCAGTTATGTCCTCTTTTCCCCTCTTCCATTTCTCCTCCCTCCTAGCGCTCAAGGGCATATTGAAAGATATGGCTCAGCTCATTCGCAAATTTCTCTAGCAAGGAGGAAAATCCAATACCAAAATGTTTCACTTATTCAACTGGAATATAGTCTCCTCTCCTAAAGCCAGTGGGGGGCTTGGAATCAAATATCATGAAGTGGTCAATTTAGCTATGGGATCCAAGCTACTTTGGAGAGTAATAACAGGTTGAAAGGAATGGTGTAAATCAGCAATAACCAAAAAATACAACTTGGGTGCTAGAAAAATATGCTTGGATTCTGTCCCAGAAAGTTAGCCTAGTTCACAAATTTGGAAACTTCTTCGAGCCTCAATTCCCATCTTTAAAGAGCATCTCTTGTGGATTCTTGAAAATAGAAAATTGATCAGGATTTGGCAAGATACAATCTCGAGATATGATCTCATATCTCGAGCAGAAGAGACTGCCAATTTGAAAAGATGGATGATTTTGGAACACAAAACTACTCTTTTTGATATTTCCTCTTGGAACAAAGATGGCTCTTGGGAGGATTGGAGTCTAAGTGACTCCCCTTCCACCTGCAGAACCAAGTCCAATTGTTGACCTCTCTTCTGAAATGGGCAACCCCTTTACACCGCGACCTCCAGGACAGTTGAGGATGGGGAGTTGTTGGTTACTCGGTAAAAGAAGGCTTCAAAACCTTACTTTCCAATTCAAGTATCCTCCACATCTTAGCTAAATGGAAAAACATTTGGAGTATAGATGCCTTGCCCAAAATAAACATCTTCATCTAGTCTCTAGCTCATGGGAAAATCTTAACGAGAGAAAAATTGATGAAAAGAGGCTTCCACAGACCTTTCACTTGTGCTCTCTATCAAAGAAATCAAGATTCCAGCCAACATCTCTTTTGGGAATGTCCCTTTTCTATAAAATTATGGGACTTTGTTTACAGAGAAATGCTTCACCATATAAGGTGGCCCTCTAATTTTAGCCCTTTCCTAGGACATTGGGAAAGATATTACCAAGGATCCTTTCATGGAAAGCCAATTTTCAAAAGGTTGTGGAAATCCATGCCCAAATTTGTGTGTTCACAGATTTGGCTAGCAAGGAATAAATTTATTTTCCACACTACAAGGTATCAACCTCAAAATGTTTCTTGTAAGGCCACAACCCAACTGACAGAGGTAATGAACACCAAAAATATGAGCATAAAGGATCTGATTAATTGGAACACTTATGAGAAGTCTTGTATCTCGAAATTCATTCTTCATCCTTCTCATAGTTCCTATTCTTTGCAGGGATCTTGCTGGCAGCTTCATTCTTCCTTCAACTTTGACCGTTGGATCCAAAGCCAACCAAACCACACTTTGTTCTTTGATGGAGCTTCTAAAGGAAACCCAGGGGAGGCAGGTGCAAGGGGGGTTCTCTTTGAACCCAGAGGAAAAAGAATATCGAATTTCTACTAGAATCTAGGGAAGGAAACCAACAATAAAATTGAGGCTTATGCCCTTCTAAAAGGAATTCATTTGGCAAAGCAATGACATATTCAAACTCTAAACGTAGTAGGAGATTCGAAGACGGTCATAAGAATGATGATCCTGGGTTCCACTCCAAAAAATATGAGTCTAAAAAGGGTCATAGACAGAATCCGCCTCTTCTCGAGGACCTTGAAGGTATTTTTTCATGTCCTTAGAGGTAATAATGTCGAGGCTAATAAAATGGCCAACTTGGCCATAGGAAAACCACCCAAAACCTTAGGAGTGGATGATGAGGATTGTATAGCGCCCCCCCCCCCAATGATAGTCACTTCCAATATGGTCAGGACCCACCACGTGCTGGGGAATTTAGGTGGCAAATGTAGATCTTGCATGCAATCTGACATGTGGAGAAGGTAGCTGGCAGGAGTTAAGGCTCGGCATGTGATAAATCATGTTAATGGGAATTGGTATGCCCACTTCATCATGGCAACGGATGGTAAATTCACCCACTCAGTTGAACTCATGGGCAGAAGGTAGATGAAAGCTTCAGATCAGATGGGTCGAGCATGTAGTAGGCTCAACGCAGCGTGGAGATGTTTGGCTGACGACATTTTCAGTCCTTTGTCTGGGTTTGTGAAGGATCCAAGTACAATGACCCAAGAAAGCTGAGTACTTCCCAGATATTCTCATCATTATGTGTATTGGGACCTTCCCTATCTATTTGTCATGAATTTTCCAGTTTTTGTGACTTGGGGAGTTATAAATCAGCGTTCCCAACCTAACTTCCCTATATTGTGGCCTTCTCGAACTCTCCCTCGACTTTTCTGGTGTTTGTCCTATGTTTCTTCTTTGATTTATCTCTTGCATCCCCTCTGAGCCACTCTTTGTCTTTCTCAGCTTGGCTCTTCTTAGGCAAAGCGTCTTCCCTTTCCACTCTTGGGCCCTTTGTTTCCTCGTTCACTTTTGGGTTTTGGTGCATCCCCCCTTGCCACACTCTTCTCAAGTGTCACCACCCTGCTAGCAGCATGGATATCATGCATAATTCTCTCAAGGTGCCAAGGGCCATGAACTCTTTGGATTATATTCCAGGGCAAGGACAATAGGATTCAGAGAAGGAATGTTCTGGGTGCCAAAGGATGAGAATTCCTCTTAGAGCAATCAGCTCCATGATGACTTTCGAGATGAAACTCTCTCACAAAACATGCATCTCATTGAAACATTGCAGAACGAAGTGTTCGCCCAACGTAGCCAAATTAAGGACCAACGCAGTCGAATAGAGAACCTGGAAGGATGTCTGGATTAGATAGAGAACAACTATAAGCAACCCAACACCCCCAACAACACTCAGAAAGATTCAAGAAATCTCTCAACAACCATTGTGAGTCATCCCAAACCTCAACGAGCCAACAATGGATGCAAATTGGGAGCATCATGAACATCCAGAGGTCAAAAAGGAATCAAGTAGTTGATACTATAATTTTTAAGGGTTATGGTTTGTTTAACAATATGCATAAATGGAGTTTTTTATAGGCTATATTCCATGAAATACAACAGAAATTTCATAGTTAGGAAAGTTGGAAAATATGTGGACACAATTTTTGTAACAGTAATCCCAATTTTCATAGAAACTGAATTTTGAAGGCCTAACATTGCCTTTTTTTGTACTACGGTGGATTTATCCACACCTTTTTAATACAATTTTCCATAGTTCTTGTAAAAAAAAATTAACACTCCATAACCATTAAAAAAATTATTGATGACTCATTAGAAGATCTATCACTATCAACCATTCATCAACGTTTAGGAAAACTTAGACATTTTCAACCTCATAAAATATTTCCAAAATAAACATTACAAGTAAATAATCAATAAACTATAAATGTCTAGAAAACTGGTCATTGCAATATGTACTGAGCTTAAAAGAGGCAATGTCCAAGGTTTGTATAACTAATAAATGAAGTCATTCAAAACATTTGCACATGTTTGATCCAAAAGCTCCAAGTATGAAATTTTATCAATGAAAAATAGAGATATGTCTTTCCATCCACGTCTTGGGGTATTTATACAAAAAGTATGTAACCAAGAATACTAGAATTACTCCTAAGATCCATTATTTACTCTAGGAGGGTCGAATCCATCCTCGTGATCCACAAAATTAGAGGAATTCCCAAGAAATGCCAAATCAGCCCTGCTTTTTGCCAAAAACAAGGGATTTTCCTGCATAAGTGGTTGAGTTTTACCAGCGTTGACTTCACACGTGTGGAGCCTCTTTCTGGAAGCAAATAGGTATTTGTCCATCCATGAACATCAAGGATCATGTTAGATGTCTTAAAATTCATCCAGATGTCCTTCAAGTATATAAACCACAGAGCTATTACCAACAGTTACAACTTCCTGTAACTTCTGTTAAAAATTTATCTTTAATTTTCGTCTAAATTTTAGAAAATAAAAGAAATGACAAAAGCAACTTATTGTACACATTTATATGTAAAAATGGTGATGGAATGAAGAATGGGAATGGTTTAAATATGTAAAAATTTGGAAAAGTAAGGCTAAAAAGTATCTATCAAAAGTACCCAACATCTCCCCCAAGCTGATGATATTGCATGTCCCTATGCAATGAGAACTGATCCTCAAGGATCTCCTGCTCCTTGTGCAGCTTGCAACAATATATCAATCCCACGTCTAGTCATTTCCTTGATTTTCTCTTTCTGTGCTATTGACTGTACTTTTATTTTTTTGTACTTTCACTTTCTTTCCTTTGCTTTCTGATACCATTTATATGCTTGGTTTGTAAGAACAATGGTTTCCCTCTTCAACTTCTCATTTTCTTTCTTGAGTTTTTCATTTTCTCCATGAACTTTGTGGCTTTGAGTTATGAGCATCTCATTTTCTATTTTCAAGTATCTCTCCAAAACTTCTATTTCTTTTATCTTTCTTTTCATCTTCTTTATCTTTTTTTGTTTTTTTCTCAAGTTCTGATGATGACTCAACAACTATCTTCTTCCCTTTTTGTTTTTCTGATAATTCCTCAATTTGATCCTCATTCCTCATTTCTTCAACAATTGTCCCCATTCCTTTTTTAATTTTTATGTATATATAGTATGTAGAAGCCTCTTGTCCTTCAACATTTTCATTCTCAAATGCTTGTACGTCCTCCTTTTCTTTTTCTTGTGCCTCTAAAATTTTTATCTGAGCATAATCCTTTTGTTGAGCTGGATCCACCTCTTTTTCTATATGAAAGTTCCTGGATTTCCTTTTGTAGGTTCTAAATGCCTTATCCTTCTCTTGAAATTCATTTTCTTCCTTGACCATGCTTCTTGTCAGTCTTCTTGTTCCCATGGGTTGTTTTGGTTTTGTTGCCTCATGAGCCATGATTATTTGTACTTTATCATCCTCTTCATCATCATCTGGAACAAACTCCTCTTCTTCCACAAACTTGTTATCAACCAAGAATTGGTTCCATGTGATGTTTTGTTTTTTCAATTCATGGTTTATGATCATTTTAATGAGCCTATGATGGTATACGCTCCTTTCTTCATTTTTTTCCTTTTTTTTGATCCCCTTAGCCATTTTAGAGAGGCTATTGAGAAAATAATAAGGCATATTCATTTCCTTTTCTTGCTTCAAATGTTGCAATAGCCTAATATGATATAGGAATATTATGATATATCTTCCTTCATAAGTTATGAATTTTCGAATAACATAAGCTACCTCATCCCAAGGATGGACCAACCAACTCCTTGGAATTCCTGATTTCCAATTCAATGTTGGTGCCCTTGACCTGCATAAAAATGACATCCAAGATTTCTTTTTAAACTATTTGCTCTTGAAGTATCTTTCCCCTACTTGTGGTAATCTTGTCACCTGTGCTAACACATGCTCTGATAAGTGTAAGGTGAGGTTACCAACAATGGCCCTCTCACCATCAAATGTATGGGAAAATCCCTTTGCAACTTTTTCATCATACCATCAAATTTGACTAAAAATTGAAGCCAATTCACCTCCTGCAATATTTTTAAAGTGTATGCATGGAATTGAGATGCATCAAAAGATATGGGTTCTATTATGTTAGCCATGATTAAATCTTTTGTTTTGGTCTCGACAAAATCTATTTCTGCCCTATTCATTGTATGTGGTTCAATCTTATTCAGAATTTGTTATATTGTCCACTATGTGCTCTATTTTTGCTCATGAATTCTTGTTATCCTATTGTAGCTATTGTAAGAGAACAAAATTTTGATTTTTACGTTAACATTGTAATTTTGATGGGGATCTTGCTTGTTGGACCCTTCTCTTATGCGTGAGAGAAGAAATGGGTAGAAGAAATGGAATTATCTTGGTTAGAGGCAAACTATTGCTCCTTCTATAAGATTGTATTAAACTACAGGGGTTTCGATGAGCTTAAGAATTTTGTTTGTTGAAAAATTAAATGTATTGATGACATAAATAATATAAACTTGTCATTTCACCCGAGAATTCCAACTTATTTCTCCTCTCATTTGTCCTGGTAAGTGCAATCGTACTCCAAAGTGTTAATATATCCTTCTATTGTTATCATTTGTACTCTAAATCAGTCATGTACTTTGCACTCATTTCATAAATTTGTAGTTTTTGCAATATTTTATGAACTCTGTAGCTGAAATGATTTCTATAAATGCCTTATACCTCATATGTAGATTCAAAAAGATATCTTCCGTCCAATTTTTTAATTTTTAAATGTGTTCTTTTCCTTGTGCATTCAAATTTACAAAATATTTGTTGCTTTCATGTAGTCATTCCATAGAGCTTTTAAGAACAAATTTCATTGAATGCTTTAAGTCTTTCATAAATATCTTCTCTTGAAAATTTGTAGGTTTACAACCATAAAAAATTTCAGAAGGTATGATATTGCTATTGTTTGTAATTCTTTTCAAGAACAGAGCTTAACCTTATTACTCCTCTTTTTAGACTTAAAACAAAGCTTCACCTTATTACTTCATTTTGTTGCTAGGTTTTTGATAAAAAAACTATAAGCCTTCTTAGGAAGTGTAAATGATAGATGAAATGATATAAAGTGGATAGGGATAAAATAAGAAAGATGTATACTAGATAGGGATGAGATAGGTGAATTCTTTTGAGGTTATGGTTTGAGGGGTTTATGTGCAAAAGTAAGATGTCTTGATCATTTAAACTTGTTCTTACTTCTACTCTATGTAATTCTCTTTCATCATTATCTGCCTTTGCTTTTCTTTCTCTTTATTTATTTATTCTTCTTTCCAATTCTCTCTCATGTTCTTGTTTTAATCTTCTCTCATATTCTTGTCTCTTTGCTTCTGACATTTTAGTTAAGGTTTCTTCAGCCAAATCAGATTCCCCTTTTGATATTTCACTAAAAATCTGGGGTTGTTTGTCTTCAAATTTTTCTAGTTCTTCGAGGATAGGTTGATCTATTGGTTTCCTTGTTTCTTTTTGTTTGTGTTTTCCTACAGAAGATGTTTCTGCTTGTATTTGTTTCTTCTTTGATTGATGAATCAACAAAGTTTTCCTATAGAGGATAGAGGACTATATATTTGTGAGAAACCAACACCATGTGTGCTAGGGACCCCACTAGGCACAACCATGGAGAGCAAGTTAGATGATTTTGAGAGAGAGGGAGGGAGAATAATGGACAAAGTGGGAATATGTACCTATTGTTTTGGGTTGGTTTCTCCTTGATGAGAAATTCTCTGCTACTCCTTATGTTTTAGTTCTAGGTATTTAGTTCTAACCTTTTTCACATTTGAGTTTTGGTCATCTTGACCACCTTCCCTCTTTCTTTATTTTGTGTATTCATCCTACTTCTCATACACATTTCTTTCTCTAGTATCCATGGTCTTTGCTTCTTCACCCTTATGCTCTATTCTAGACCTTCTCTTTTCTTCTTCTTCCTTCATCTCAACATATGATTTCCTCTTTTTTCTTCCTCTATAACTTCCTTAGCTTTTTATTCTACAACCTTTTTTTCCTCTTCTTCTATTTTTTTTTCGTTTCTTCTTCTTCAACTACTTTATTATCTACCTGTTCTATTGCATCCTTCCATTTTTTTCTTCATATGTAGATTTTGTATATGCTTCCTCTATTGTAGCCTTCATCTTTGCTTCTTCTTTCTCTATAGTTTTCCAATTTTCCTCTTCTTCTTCTTTTCATTTAACTCCACCTCTTCATTTCTCTTTGTTTCTTCCTATACATATTTATTTATTCCTCGGTTTTATGAGGAGGGGTATTGTCAGTGTCTAATGGTATTGATCCTTTTTTCCCTTCCTGGGCATATTGCTCCTAATGGGGTTGGCATGGCTTGATAATACCAAGGAAGAAATCCTCTAACTCAAATACCCTATCATATTCTCACATTCAACCTTATTATTTGTTGATGGGGTAAAGGTAGAATGTAGCTTTCCATTTTCAGTAAGTGGTGTATTTGGAGTGGATCTCATCCCTAGGCCCTTAGGTATTTTCTCAATAATTGATATCTCAGATGGGCCTTGTTCATATTTTCCCATATCTTTGATGTCCTTGAAACCCATGGTTTGGATCATGGGGAAGACCATTTGTTAGGTTTAGATTTCTCATTGGACAAATACTTATGCTACTGAAATTTGAGGTGCATCCTCCTCTCCTCCTATCTAGGTAAATCATGTCTTAGAAAAATCATATTCATCCTCATCATTATCATGTACCTCATCATGATTTGAACCCCCTTCTCCTCCTCTAAAAGGAGGCATGTTTCCAATTACACCACAAGAGTAAATAGAAAGTTAAATCTCAATTCAAACATTGTTCCTAAAAAATGAAGGACCAAGCAAGACATTTAGTTTCTTTTGTAAGTATCTCAAATTCCTAGGAGTAATCAAAACATTTCCAGAGTTATGGAAAGGAGACAAGAAGTGTCAATATGACAACCAACTTTATATATAATTTTTTAAGTCATTTTATTGAACATCTTGCAGCTTACTAATCTCACTCATTTTAGTAGCATTAAAGGTCCACGAGGCATTTTAGACTTCTATCCATTATCATACAAAAAAGGGGGCATAGTTGAAACTAAAACATGTTAGAGAAACACAATTTAGATTTCTTAAGTATTCTTACTAAACACAATAAAGTAAATGACTGAAATGAGCTACAATGATGCTTTAAAAAGGTAACAACAATTATTCTAGTATGGCAATAGCATTATGAACTAATAGTTGTATTACTTGATCATTATTTCTTGAAAATGAAAGAGATATATGAGAAAGAAATGTACAGGAAAAAATATACTAGCATTCAGAGAAATGCACCGTGAAGAAAAAGGTGTACAAGCTTGACAATGGGGCCCTACAATGCTTTGTTTATACACTTTAAAGTAATATCAGCTAAAAGAACTCTTCTAACAACATGAACTAATAAATGAACTCATTCAAAACAATTGAATAGGTCTTATCCAAAAGCTCCAAGTCTGAAATTTTATAAATGAAAAATAGAGATATGTCTTTCCATCCATGTCTTAGGGTATTTATATAAAAAGTATGTAACCAAAAATACTAGAATTACTCCTAAGATCCATTATTTACTATAGGAGATTCGAATCCATCCTCATGATCCACAAAATTAGAGAAAATCCCAAGAAATCCCAAATCTGCCCTGCTTTTTGCCAAAAACATGGGTTTTTCCTACATAAGTGGTTGAGTTTGATCGACGTTGACTTCACATGTGTGGAACCTCTTTCTGGAAGCGAATAGGTATCTGTCCATCCATGGAAGTCAAGTATCATTCCACATGTCTCATAATTCGCCCAGATATCCTGCAAGTATATAAACCATAGAGATATTACCAGAAGTTACAACTTTCTATAATTTCTATTAAAAAAATATCTTTAATGCCTAATTTTTGACAAAATTTCATAAAATAAAAGAAATGACAAAAGCAACTTATTTTACACATTTAGATGTAAAATTTTTAATGGAATGAAGAATGGGAATGGTTTAAATATGGTAAAATAAGGAAAAGTAAGGCTAGATAGTTCATCTCCTTGGCCTTCAATCGAGTAGAAGCATGGCAAGGCAAGACAAGGCATGGCATGGCAATACAAGACAAGGCATGGCAAGACAAGGCAAGGCATGGCATGTCAAGGTATGGCATGTCAAGGCAAAGCATGGAAAGGAAAGGAAAGGCAAGGCATGGCATGTCAAGGCAAGGCATGGCATGCCAAGGAAAGGGAAGGCATGTCAAGGAAAGGCAAGGCATGACAAGGAAAGGAAAGGCATGGCATGTCAAGGAAAGGAAAGGGATGAAAAATCATGGTATGGCAAGGCAATCCATGGAAACGCAAGGCAAGGCATGGCATGGAAAGGAAAGGCATGGCAAGGAAAGGCATGGCAAGGCATGGCATGGCATGGCAAGGCAAGGCACGACATGTCATTTCATGGCAAGGTAAGGCAAGGTAATACAAGGGAAGTGAAGACAATTCAAGGCAAGGCAAGGCATTTCAAGGCAAGGCACGTCGAGGAAAGGCAATGTAAGGAATGGCATGGCATGGCATGACAAGGCAAGGAAAGGAAAGGCATGACATGGCATGGCATGGAAAGGCGAGGCAATACAAGGCAAGGCACGAAAAGGCATGTCAAGGCATGACAAGGCATATCAAGGCAAGGCATGGAAAGGCATGTCAAGGAAAGGCAAGGCATGGCAAGGGAAGGAAATGCAAATCAAGGCATGGCAAGGCATGGCAATGCATGACAAAGCATGGAAAGGCAAGACAAGGCATGGCATGGCATGGCAAGGCAAGACAAGGCATGGAAAGGAAAGGAAAGGCATCGCAAGGCAAGGTAAGGCAATGCAAGGCATGGAAAGGCATGAAAACGCATGACAAAGCATGGCAAGGAAAGACAAGGCATGGCATGGCATGGCAAGGCAAGACAAGGCATGGAAAGGCATGACAAGGATCTTTCTTTAGACTTTGAGACACTACTAACAGATAAGCCAACCAATATCTATTTCAAACAATTCCTTGCATGCAAAACAAAACTACTGATTCGGGAGTATTTTGTGTTCTTGAGGACTTCAGGGATCAAGGATGCCCTAGATCTACAGATCTGAGCAAGAAAAACCAAGAAAAACTCCTAAGAAAACAAAATTTGGGGGGGTGAGGTTGGTTAGACACTGGAAACCAGAGTCATGACGCCCTTTTAGCCACTATAACCAGTGGTATGCCACTTATTGCATGAATCTAAACAACGAAAATCTTCAAAAGTGGCCAAAACTCATGGGAAAAGTAATGGTTAGGGTATACTTATGTGTGGAAGTGTTCCTAGACCTAATGAAGACCTATTCATTTCTGACATATAAGAGAATAAGACATATAGACTAGTTAACTCTCAAAATATCTTCAAGGCAAACATAATCATATATAGCACAAAATGGAGAGGGTTTGTACTTACACTTATGTAATAAAAATTACAATTGATAGTTAAATTATATAACAAATTTTTTTATGATCTTTACTAATGTTTATTAGAATTGTTGAATGTCTTACATCATTGGAATGACATCTTAGTTGTAACTTATTTGAAATTTTATTATCGCACGTGCACTTTGATATGATGTAATATGATTATCGTTTCATTTCATATGTTGTAATATTAGATCTATAACAAATAAATTAATTATTGCATGAAATAAATAATAACTTTTCATTCTAAATGTTTTTTTTTTTTGCAGAATAATCTTCTAGAAGATCTGGATCATCCTCATCAAATAGATCCAGATGGCATTGGGTCCAATGTTGAGATGGCAGATGATGCTCATGATGACACAAATACAGATGATAGTGGGGTCGATGTCAATGCAGATGATGATGATGATTATCATGATCATGATCATGATCATGATCACGATGGTGGTGATGATTATCATGATCATGATCACGATGGTGATGATGATGATGAGGCAGTTGTTGGTAGCAACCAGTGACATTCATCATCATATATAATGCATCATGGATCATTTTTGATATATTGTTATAATGCTTCTTTTTATGGTTACTATCATATGTATCAATTTCACGGCCTCCTCCAGTACCATATTATTCAGTTGTATCATTTTGACATGTATCACTTTGACTTATATTGTTTGGACATGACGTATCATTTTGTCTTACATAATTTATCATTTTTATTTATATCATTTGTACATGATGTATCATTTTGACTTATGTCGATTGTTGGACATGCATCATTTTCACATGTTATTGATCTACTAGCATATTTGAATTTCACTTGTTTTAGTTATATATGATGATGATCTTATCAGTATTGACTCATCAATTTTTATATATTGAAAGTGGTTGATGATTTTTGGATGCTTATTTATTACATATGATGGTTTTGATTTACTGCTCAGGATGGATGTAATTGTCAAATTCACTTAAATTATAGATATTTGACTCACTTGTTTTAATTATAGATGATGGTCATGTTATAATAATTATCTTGTTATTTTATATATACTGGATGTTGTAGATTATATTTTGATGGAGATTTAATAAGTATAATGATGTTGTTAATTTGTATGTATGTTCGTTTCCCTAAAAATTCTTTATACATGTTATCCTATAAAAAATTTCAAATGCATTTCTATGAATTACTGTATAATCATATAAGTTATTTAAGATACATGGTATATTTAACCAAATAAAATGAAATAAAACATATTAAATTAATAACTGTAAGCAAAACAAGAAGCATTTTTGGAAGCAACAATGGAAGCCAAATTGGAAGCCACGCCAGAAGAAAAACTGGAAGCCAAACCAGAAGCAAAACAGGAAGCAAAACTAGATGTAAAACTAGAATCCAAACCAGAAACCAAACTGGAAGCAAAATTGGACGTAAAACTAGAAGCCAAACCAAAAGCCAACCTGGAAGCAAAATTGAAAGGCATATCAAAAGAAAAACTGGAAGCAACATCTGGCACTACTCCTGGCATTATTCCTGGAGTTAATCCTGGCGTCATTTTCGACGCTATTCCTGACTTTAAACCTAGCACTAAACTTGGCACTATTTTTCCCGCGCTAAATCTGGGGCAATCATAAAAAGTCCATATTACGCCCAGTTTTGCGCCAGAAAAGGTGTCTAATTTGAGAATTGAAATACACTAAATTTTGGTGCTATTTTAGGCGTTAATTGTATGTTTTGTTGTAGTGACATGAGCTAGACCACCACACAACTTAACATGCACCAGGGAGGTATTTACTATTAATAGGCTCTTGAACAAGACATGCACCTGAAAATATGAGCAGGGTTACATGTAGGTGAAATTTGTTTGTAAGATTAGCACATGACTTTACAAAACTTATTGAGGCTTAAACATGGTGAAGGACCAAAGTCACGACCTTACTTTGAAAGAGAAGTATTGTCATCCATAGCAGGGTTCCAAGCACTATGATAGATCCAAGGATTGATCCTCGCCATGCACTATTTCCAATACAACAAATACCTCTAAACCTATGGATGCAAGCAAGGAATTCACGATATTATAGATTTGCAAATTACTATTCTTTCCCATTTAAATTCTTGGCCACAATTCCAATTTTTTTCAGACCTGATAAAGTTAGAAGTAGGGATAAGACCTGGTGAAGGCAAAAGTAGTGAGTAGACCTAGTGAAGGCGGAAGCATCAAGAAGACATGGTGAAGGCAGAATTAGTAAGCAAACTCAATGAAGGTTGGTGCAACTCATACAAAGAGATCGGTGTCTCTTGCAACCAAGTGTCCATGAAGGGACATGTCCATTCATTAAATAATTAATTCCCAATGCCATGGGAAAATACCCCAAACCATGGGCAAATACCACAAACCCATGGGGTTGAAACCACCATTTCACTTTTTACTTTTTCATGTGCACCCTTTTTTTAATATATTTGTAGACTTATATATATAAACCAACCTTGGAAATGTTGTTTGTATTGTAGTGTCGTAATATGAGATCAATGACATCATTAATCCTTTGACATCAATGACAATAACTCCAACATAAGCGTACTGATGTGTACGTACATCAAACACATAAAATAAGGTTTAGCCATTTTGTAATACAAAATCAATTTTATTTGAAAAAATACAACTCCTCTGTGCACTTCCTTAACTTGTGCATCGATGCATTTCCATTAACAATGCATTGGAAAAACATTTTCTTATCGGTGTGTTTATAAACCTGAATTTCACTTGCATGCATCTTTGTTTAGATGCAATAAGTAAGGTTTATCCATCTTGTTACACAATACTAATTTTATTTTTAAAATAACTAAAACTTGTCAGCATGCTCCTTGATAGGGTGTCCAGGTGTGATTATGTTATTATGAACCATAAAACATAAACAATTTGGTGTGTTTGTGCATTTTAAGTGCTTTGGTGCATCTATAAGTAAGAATCATTCAATAAGGTTTAAACATTTTGTCTTAAAATATAGGTTTTTATTTAAACAAATTTCAAGAACTAATTGGCGCTCTTAATAATTAAGACATGCATCAGTGCACATTAACAAATGGAGCACCGGTTTATAAACTTTTAAAAACCTAGTAGTGCGCCTATAACATATGATCACACCAATGCCTCTTACTATCGGGGGCACCAAGGTAGGGTAAAATTAAACAAATTTTTTTATTATTATCAAACTATAATTTCATTTTTGAATTTCCTTCATTGCTCCCACACATTCAAGCACTAGTATTCACCATCCTTGTACGAAAACCATGTTGTCGGTTCTATTGCATTGTTAGATTCCTTGGTTCCTTTACTTTGCAAGTGGATTTAGTTCATTCTTGAATTTTTCAAAATGGTACCATATCTTTATTTTTTAATCTATGACAACCATGCATTCTTGGTAGAGAAGACACTAAGTAAATTGTTCACTATCTCCTCGTTTACATTTTTATTGGATTAAAATTTAGAATTTGGCTTAAATTTGCTCTCTTTTCCATTTAAAAAAAAAAATTGTTTTGTGTGTTTAATTTGTTTGGCTTGCACTAAACTATGCAACGTGTCCTAGAAATTAATAAGACACACCATTGGTGGTATGTCACTTAAAGTGGAGTGCACCTACAAAACACAAAAATAAAAATAAAAAAATCCCACTCTTTTTTGGTGCTCTTTATGATATGAGGAGGCACTGTTAGCAGTGCTTCTAAATATTATAAGCACATCATTGAGTGTTTTTTATTTATAAAATTCATGGGCTTCTTGGTGCCCTAGTAAATGTATTGAGTCATCATTACAGATGCATATGTGCATACTAAGTGCATCATCAAGTCAAATTTAAATTATACATTTCCCCTCTTGATGATGCACTTATAAATATATGATGGCATAAATAGTTGTGTTATTGTACATCACAAGTGCACTATTGAAGCCAAATTTCCCACTTTTCTCAATGTGCTTGTGAATGTAAGGAGTAATTGTGAACAATGTTCTCTTACATCATAAATGCATTGGTAATAAAATGTAAGAAATTAAAATTTGTCACCTTGTCAGTGCATTACAAAATGTGTGGACTTACCATTGGCGGTGCTTCTATGCATACAAGGCGCACCGCAGTTGTCACAATGCCCCTGTACATATGGTGCATTGATGATCGATAATAGTTAAAGAAAACCTTATCAACTTTACCAATGCATTAACATTTAATAAGGAGAACTAGTGACAATTCATCGATGAGAAGGGCACATCGTTGGTGGTGCAACTATGTTTAGAAGACACACTGATGTGTTTTAAAAAGTGTTTTTGCAACAACAAAAAAAACAATTTTTATATTGCAAATGGTAATTTAGTATAGATTGTTTATCATATGTGCATGTGTGTGTGCATGCACGAGTGTGTGTTCCTAATGAAATATGTATTTGAATAAGAGACAATGATGATGACATCAACGATAACACATTGACAT
Organism: Picea sitchensis; assembly: GCA_010110895.2. Taxonomy (NCBI): domain Eukaryota; kingdom Viridiplantae; phylum Streptophyta; class Pinopsida; order Pinales; family Pinaceae; genus Picea; species Picea sitchensis. Next base: position 38,054 of record SNQJ01S0093679.1, read on the forward strand.
GTAAAACTTTGTATGCGGGTGGGAGGCCAGAGAGAGGGAGAAGGCTATGTACCCGCATTCTACTACAACACAGAAAAATGGTAATTTAGTAGAGATTGTTTATGATATATGCCTGTGGGTGCCTAATGAAATTTACATTTGAATCAAAGATAACAACAACAACACGTCAACATGTATAAATTTGTATCTAATTGGGAGGCTAGAGAGAGGGATGTGGACATGTACCCTCATGTTATTATAGCATAGACTCATGTCCTTTTGAGGTATGTTAGACTCCTCAAGTTTTATGAGGAGGCTATATCCCTAAAGGAGAACAAACATCCGTTGACATAATTAATTTTTCGTTGGGATCATGCTAGTTAGGCATTCAAGGTTGGTGTCTATCTATGGTACCAACCCATATAGGAGGATATTTATTTTATCGCCAAGATATTCAGGAGAGGGGAGGATTTTCCCTAGTTCCTTGATCTACCACTTGGCATTTTGGGAGAGGATTAGTTGGCATATGTGAAAATATATGTCAATGCGACCATCACTAACCCTAGTTCCTTCTAGGTTGTTGATGGCTAGTTGCATTTACATGCATTTAGTACAAAGGATCTTAGGTGCATGTCACTCACGATCACAACATATCCTCAATCTTGTACAATGCCAATACACGAGGATGGACTATTGAGGATGTCAAAACATGTTATTTACTCTAGCAAAGTCATGAGATGCAAGAGATAATATTATCATTATCTTTTGATTAATGATAATTTAGCTTCAGATTTTTTGTTTTATTTAATGCACATGTAATTAACTATGAGATTTTGTTTAAATTGTCTAATTACTATTGTCTACTATTTTGAAGATCTTAGCATGTATGTTGGGGAGGATCCACCCAACATGATGAGGATATAGCCAAGGTAGATGAGCCATCTCAATTGTAGAGACCTGGCATGCCACATAAGCTAGATCCCAGATTCCTTTAGTAAGTGACTGATCAAATGTGCACTTATGGCTCACAATAAAGTGGTCCTTGTATGAGTTTGAGAGATCATGCAAGACCCTAGGCTTGCAACGATATGGGAAAGAATTCCCTGTGATGCAACACTATTGATACATCATGTTGTAGGTACCCTCAACCTAATCAAGATATTAAGGGATCCTCAACCTTCTTCTTCAAATCCTCTACTCAAAATGGTACTCCTCCACCTCTACCATATCCTTTAGTAGAAAAATGACCACCAACTTCTCCATGAGAAAAATGACTGCTATCTCCCCCTCCAACAACAAATCAACCATTATCTCCTCCTCTAGTAGTAGATTGATCACCATCTCCTCCTCCAAGACTATATTGACCACCATCTCCTCTAGTAGATCAACAACTATCTCCTCCTCCAACAATAAATTGACCACCATCTCTTCCTCGGATACTACTTTCTACATTATTATCTAGTGGAGGTATTGATGCCTCTGGCTT
>SNQJ01S0093680.1:21723-37396 GCA_010110895.2 Picea sitchensis
AAAGTGTAATGTTGAGTTGCAACTAAAGTCTTAAGTCTAGTTCTAAGTTTGAACTAAAGCATGTCAGTCTCAAGTCTAGTTCGAAGTTTGAACTAAATTGTAAAGATGAGTTGTAACCAATCTCAAGTCTAGTTCTAAAGTTCGAACTAAAGTGTAATGTTGAGTTGTAACCAATCTCAAGTCTATTTCTAAGTTTGAACTAAAGTATGAAGCTGATTTATGACTAATGCATGCAATCAAGTTACTATTTCGAGCTTCTCCTCTTCCGCTCTTCAGCCTATATAAGAAGAGCTCGAACCCTCTCCTCAACACAATTTCGCAACACAGTTTTGCAACACAATTTTGAAACAGAGTTTTCATATGCAAGTTGAGGGTGAAGTAATAGAGGAGTAGATCAGTGATAAATAGGCGGCATATCAAAGGTGTATTTCAACAAGGTCTTGTAAGTCTTTGTTAGGTCAGAATCATCTTGGCAAGCTCTTTGAGAGAAGTACATTCATTGTGGATATTTGTAAGAGATCTTACATTATTAATGAAATAAAGGAATATTGTTTGTTGGGGATTTTCTCCCTATACAAGGTTTCCCCAGGGTATATGTGTTGTTGATATGCATGTTTATTTATCTACATAATTATTTCTATTCAATTATGATTTGAAATTGTTTAAGCGTACTAAGTTGGAATCCAAGTATTGAAGAAAATAAAAGAATTAATCTGCATAAGAAATCAAGCTCATAATTTAACATGGTATTAGAGATTAGGGTGTGTTAAATGTGTTGAAGTGCAGCAACAGGTACACACATATCCAAGCGAGCTTGATTAAGTTTCTAGTGTGATGACCATGGCATCCTCCATTTCAGTCAGGGCTAAGGATAGTTTTGAAGGAGCTACCAACTCCAATCTGTGGAAGCTCCAGATAACAAATATCTTGCAAGAGCATGATCTTGAGTACTATGTGACCACAGTGGTGGAGGAACCCACGAATATTGTAGGAAGAGTGACCTTCAGGAAGAGTCAAGCAAAGGCCAAGAGAATCATCTTTGACTTCGTTGATGACTTCCAAAGACTGTATGGATACCTTGGTGAATATGTATGAGAAACAGGTTGAAAGTCAGAACATGACACTTAAGTACAAGATTAAGTATTTGAATATGGAGAAAGGTGAATCAGTGGCATATTTTTGTTCTAGGATAGCTCAGATCAGAGATCAACTTTTGGTCACATGGGTGACAGTGGACGATGATGATTTAGTGAAGGCCATTTTTGACGGTCTTCTTTCTTCATGGGAGACCTTATTATCTAGTGTAAGTGGGAGAGAGATTCAACCCACATTTGAGAGGTTATGGAATGATTGCCTATAGGAGGAGAGTCGCGCAGCTACCAGGAGTGAGCCAACGAAAGAAGAGCACTCAACTTTAGCATCAAGATTCAAGGGAAAGAAGAAAGGCACTTTCCATAAAGGCTCTCAATGGAAGCCAAACATCAAAGGTACATTTAAAGGCAAGAATATTGATACATATAAGATTAAATGCTTTAGTTGTAATAAGTTGGGTCAGTTTGCTAAAGATTGTTGGTTTAGAAAGAAATATCCTAGGAAAGGGAAACATCATGCCTCAACTGCTGAGGATGATGAATCCAAAAGAAATCAGAAAAGTCCTTCTATTGAGAAAGAAAATAGGAAAGAATATTATTTTGTTTCTTCTTTATCCAGTTCAGTTTCCACGGGGCCAAAAACTTGGTTAGTAGATAGTGGTGAATCAAAGCACATAACAAGGTACAAGGAGAGATCCTCTCAGATTTTCAGAGAAAATATTTTGCAGAGCAGGTCGAGCTCAGGGATGAAAATGTTACAAGATAGAGGGAGTAGGCTCTATCTCCTTCAGATTGGAATCTGGGGCTAGACTTCATGTTGATGAAGTATTATATGTTCCAAGGCTCAAGAAGAATCTACTATTAGTTGCAACCCTTGAGGACAAGGGATATTGGGTGATATTCAAGGACAGGAAGGCACTACTATGGGCTAAAGGTAGCCACTTAAGTATAACATAACCCATTGGAACTCACAGTGGAGGACTCTACGTCATGTTAGGACAGTCAGTTCAAGCATTGGCTCATGATGCGACTAGCTGCAGCGAGTTGTGGCACATAAGACTTGGGCATCTTCATTACAAATCTCTTACAGATCTACAGAACATGGTATGTGGCTTACCCTCTATTTTTATTAGTAAAAATGAAATTTGTAAGGGATGTATGCTAGGTAAAAATATAAAGAAATCATTTCCTAGTAGTGACAATAGAGCTCAAGGCATCTTAGATCTGGTTCATTCTGATGTATGTGGTCCCATGTCATCTCCCTCATTCAGTGGTTGTTTGTATTATGTCATTTTTATTGATGATTACTCAAGAAAATGTTGGATATATTTTCTTAAAGCTAAAAGTGACACAATTGATAAATTCAAAGAATATAAATCCTTTATTGAAAAGCAGACAGGGAAACACATCAGAATCCTTAGAACAGACAATGTAGGAGAGTTTGAATCTCTTCAGTTTGAGGATATATGCAAGTCAATAAGAATCAAGAGACAGTTGACCGTGTTGTATAACCATCAGGAAAATGGTTATGTTGAGAGGAAAAACATGACTATTTGTGAGGCAGCAAAAGAAATTATGTTTGACCGGGATTTGCCAAATTCTTTATGGGCAGAAGCTACCTCCACTTCCATGTATATTCAGAACATGTGTCCACATGCTATTTTTAAGGAAAAGACTCCTGAAGAAGTCTTCTCAGGGATCAAACTTGAAGTAGGGCATCTAAGGATATTTGGATGTCATGTGTATATTCATGTCCCTAAGGAAAAGAGGACAAAGATGGAACGCTCAGGAAAGAAAGGGGTTTTTGTGGGGTACAGTGAGAACTCCAAATCTTACAATATTTATGTACCAGGTCAGAGGCAAATAGAGGTAAGCAAAGATGTGACATTCCATGAGGAAGCCACATTTGAGAAATCTAGAGAGCTTCAACAGGATTTAGAAGAAGTTCAACCAACTTCACCCTCTTCTGAAAATGAAGAGTCAGATGATCAGAGGGAGGAACCTCGTGAAGGGCCAAGTAATGAGCCCCTAGAACCCACTAAAGTGTTAGAAAGAAATCTTGAAGAACCTCCATCCAAAAGGAATCCAGGTTGGCTTAAAGAAATAGTGCAGGATGCAGAAAGGATAGTTGCTCCCAAAGGAACTTTCAAGGAAAGGAAGAGGCCTCATAGGTTTGGAAGCTATGTTGCACTGATGAGAAACATTAGTGATGTGGAATCTTCTTCATTTGAAGAAGAAGATAAATTACAAGTATGGAAGGATGCCATGCTTAAGGAATACAGGTCTATTATAAATAACAATGTTTAGGACATTGTGGCAAGGCCTAAAGACAAATCCATGGTTTCTTCCAAATGGATCTATAAGATCAAACATGCAGCTGATGGAAGTGTGGAAAAGTTCAAAGAAATATTTGTAGCCAGAGGCTTCACTCAAAAAGAAGGAATTGACTACGAAGAGACTTTTTCTCCTGTAGCCGGGTATACCTCCATTCAAGCTATTATTTATTTAGCTTCTATACTTGGTTGAAACTACATCAGATGGATGTAAAAACAACATTCTTGAATGGAAAGATTAAACAAGAGGTCTTTGTGGAACAAAGAGATGGTTTTATACTGCATAACAAAGGCACTCATGTATGCAAGCTAAGGAAGGCCTTGTATGGTCTTAAGCAGGCTCCAAGAGTTTGGTATGACAGGATTGATGGCTTTCTTAAAATCCTGGGCTTTCAGAAAAGTGATGTTGATGGAAATCTATACTTCAAGGTAAGAGGTAACCAACCTGTTATACTTATTTTGTATGTTGATGATCTCTTTATAACAGGAAATGAAGGGATAATAGCCTGGTGTAAGAGGGAGCTAACCTCAAATTTCGAGATGAAATACTTAGGCTTGATGCATTACATCCTAGGATTGGAAGTGTGGCAAAGACAGGGAGAGATATTTCTGGCACAAGGAAAATACACAGTGGATGTACTAAAGAGTTTTGGTATGATGGATTGCAAATCCATGTCTACTCCAATGGCTACCAACCTAAAGAAGTTGCATGATTCTGATACAGGTTCAGATTTGGTGGATCCCACCATGTATAGGCAGTTGATTGGATCATTGATGTACATGATCCACACTAGGCCAATTATATGCTATGTAGTGATTGCAATGAGTCAGTTCATGACTGAACCGAGACAAAGACACTGGTTGGTAGAAAAACACATCTTGAGATATCTCAGAGGGAACATTACTTATGGTTTGATATATACATCCAGTGGTGGTTTATTTTTGCATGGGTATGTAGATGTTGACTGGGCAGGAAGTCCAGTGGATCAGAAGAGTACTTCCAAATACTGCTTCAGTTTAGGATCTGCTATGATCTGTTGGTCAAGCCAAAAGTAGGGATCCATTGCACAGAGTACAATAGAGGTTGAGTACATTGCAGCAAGTGATGCTAGCAAGGAAGCAGTATGGCTTAGAAAATTGGTTCCTGGGTTGTTTGGTGACAAGCTCGAGATGAAGGTGCTTCACTGTGATAATCAAAGTTGCATAAAATTGACAAAGAACCCAATATTTCATGACAGGTCAAAACATATTGACATGAGCTACCACTACTTCCAAGACTTGGTCCAGAGAAAAACTGTAAAGTTACAGTACATAGCCACGAGTGAGATGGTGGTTGATATCCTAACCAAGCCTCTGACCTTGAGACAGTTTGTGTAGCTGAGAGGCAAGCTTGGTGTGGCTAAGAATGACTCCCTCACTGAGAGGGAGTGTTAAATTTGGCATCATTGATAGTCATTCTCCAATGAGAGGCCATATGGGCCACCCTGAGGCTAGCAAGGGAGATTTGGAGAATCAACTAGTCTTGTGAGGTATTGACAAAAGCTAGGGGGAACAAACAACCTCTGTGAGTCAAACCAAAAGTTAGAATGAACGAGATGCTATGTGAGTCTAATGCAAAAGTCAGGGGGAATGCATAACCTCAATGAGCATAGACAGTCTAGTGAAAAAGTCAGGGGGAACATACAACCTCTGTGAGCATAGACAAACTAGTGAAAAAGTCAGGGGGAACATACAACATCTGTGAGCGTAGTCAAACCTTGTGAGCCATGAGAAAAAGTCAAGGTATATAACAAAAGTTAGGTTGAATGTAAAATTCTTATGAGCTAGAAACAAATGATATTCCTAATATTGCAAATGATGTAATTGTATTGATCTAGTTCGTTGGCACGTGTAAACATTATCCACCATAAAGATAATTTGATATTGCCTTGTCAAGAGCTGTAACTAGAGTCTTAAGTCTAGTTCTATTTTATAACTAAAGTGTAATGTTGAGTTGCAACTAAAGTATTGAGTATAGTTCTAGTTTAGAACTAAAGTGTAATGTTGAGTTGCAACTAAAGTCTTGACTCTAGTTCTATATTAGAACTAAAGTGTAATATTGAGTTGCAACTAAAGTCTTGAGTCTAGTTCTATCTTAGAACTGAAGTGTAATGTTGAGTTGCAACTAAAGTCTTGAGTCTAGTTCTAAGTTCGAACTAAAGCATGTCAGTCTCAAGTCTAGTTCTAAGTTCGAACTAAAGTGTAATGCTGAGTTGTAACCAATATCAAGTCTAGTTCTAAAGTTCAAACTAAAGTGTAATGCTGACTTGTAACCAATCTCAAGTCTAGTTCTAAGTTTGAACTAAAGTATGAAGCTAAGTTATGACTAATGCATGGAATCAGGTTACTATTTCGAGCTTCTCCTCTTCCCCTCTTTAGCCTATATAAGAAGAGGTTGAACCCTCTCCTCAACACAATTTCACAACACATTTTTGCAATATAGTTTTGCAACACAATTTTGAAACAGAGTTTTCATATGCAGGTTGAGGGTGAAGTAATAGAGGAGCATATCAGTGATAAAGAGGTAGCATATCAAAGGTGTATTTCAGCAAGTTCTTGTAAGTCTTTTTCAAGTCAGAGTCATCTTGGCAAGCTCTTTGAGAGAAGTACATTCATGGTGGATATTTGTAAGAAATCTTACATTATTAATCCAATAAAATAATATTGTTTGTTGGGGTTTTTCTCCCTGTACAAGGTTTCCCCAGGGTATATGTATTGTTGATATGCATGTTTACTTATCTACATAATTATTGTTATTCGATTATGATTTGAAATTGTTGAAGTGTATTAAGCTGGAATCAAAGTATTGAAGAAAATAAAAGAATTAATCCACATAAGAAATCAAGATCATAATTTAACACTAAGGGTATGTTAGAAAGTCATAAAGAGAAAAGGTCAGAGGAAGTTCAGACTATGTTATTACAGTTGAAAGAAATGATGGATGCTCATAAATATGTCAATTTACCAGAAAACTTGAAAACAAAAAAGCGCATAAGTGCAAGAATAAAAGACTTCGACATAGACTATATAGTTTTGGATGAATAAACACAAGTGAATATTATGATAGAAGAAACTTGGGAAGTTTTGAGAAAGCCTACTGTGGTACCTTCGATAGGAAGGATGGGCTTGTTTAAGGGAAAGATGATAATTTTATTTGGAAGAGTAATTATTGTACATATTATGGTTCATGGAACATCGTCTGAAGAAGAATTTGAAGTCATTAGGTTTGTTGAGGAAAACGCCCCTTTCCCACTTTTGTTAGGTAAGACTTGGATTGAGAAGGATCATATCAAAAGGAAAACAAAGGAAGAAGCTATAGAAAATAAAAAGAAAGAATTAAGGGATTTCATAGCTAGGAAAATAGACTAACTAAGAGAAGAATGAGAGGATAAGTCAAAGCAACAAAACAATGTAACAACACAGGAGGGACATAAAGCAAAAGAATTAGTTATCAAGGTTGAAATAATGCAAGAAGGCTTGAAGGACCTATCTATCCAAGAGAGAAGTATGCCCACTTAGGAAATGTTAAGAAAAGGGATATTAACTTCAGAAACTTTGAAGGTACCTTGACATTGTGAAGCCACTACACTAGGGGAAAATAAGAATGAAAATGGAAAGAAGATTCCAAAAATAATTAAAGAGACTCAAATAACAGGAAAGAAGGCAAGGAAGATCAATAAAAATAAGGATAAGGTGGAAAATCTACAAGAAGTTATGGAAACCAGATGGAAGAATTCATAGACTGGAACCTCACAGGAGGCAGGTTTGCAGGGTTTGAACCTCGCTAGAACAACATGTCTGTGCATATTTGGAATTTGCCCTGGCGAAGTTATATAACCATTAGAGGCACCCCGACCGTTAGAATGACGCTCCAAAATGGTTAGGAAATGCATTTATGGGTTTATAAACTACACCATAATGATTAGATTTACATTAATGGAAGTATGTTCATGTCTGTTGGAAGATTTTTCACGCTGCCCCGCTTATTTAACTCGTTGATCATGGTGTTGGGACCACTTTTTTCCACCCATGATTGATTGAGCTAAGTCGAGAATTGTCCAAGTGTCGAACTAAGTTCCTTGTTGTTATTTGAAAGTATACCCCACCACCTGAAGATCCCCCTATTGGGACAGTGACACCACAAAAGAGGAAAGTTACTTCAAAGAAACCTCTAGCAAGGAAGGAAATTTGTGCCAATAAGACACAATTGGAAGCCACTCTCACTGATGACGACATTAGTATGGTCGATAGAGCTATGGAGGGTGCCTATGAAGACATGCTACAAATATACAAAGAGGAACAGGTGGAGTTAGATGGAAATATTGAGAGGGAGTTGAGGGAAGTGCAACAGGCTGTTCATTTGGTTCGTGGAGTGCCTACTGCGTTGTTTGTGCCTTCCTCATCACAGACTGCAAACTTGGAGGATGAACCAACTCCACAGGGTGAACCAAGGATTTGGATCACCCTCCCCTAGTATAGCATCAATTTTCTCGACCTCGCAACACTATAGGCTAGCCCCAACTTGGATGTTGAGGTTAACCTTAAAGTAGTACCTCCATGACAGGTCGAAGTATTGGAGGTAGGTTTGAAGGCATACAGAAAGGAACGGAGAGAAATGACCACTGAAAGAGAATCCCAGCTAAGAAGGCTTGCTAATGAAACAAAATCTCAGTTCCAAAAAGCTCATGAAGAGAAGAAGAAGGCTATAGAAGCCTTGAAAAAGGAGAAAGAAAAAATCCTAGTACAGTTACAAGTAGCGAAGGACAATGTAGTTTCCCATGAAAGTGAGAAAGCAGAGCTTCAGGAGGAAAAGAGAGTTGGCGAAGCCCAGCTACAGAAAGAAAAAGAGCAGTTGCTCGCAGAGCAGGCCGTGGTCAAAGAAGCAGTAAGCAAAGTGTGTCTCTTTGTGTCGAGCTTGGTACAAGAGGAGCAAGAGTCTGTCGAAGCTCACATAGACTCTCTCGCAGTTTCAGGCTAGGATAGTTGAACTGGAGACCTAAACAATGTCGAGCACCCTGCGAGAGTTGCGTGACCAGAGGGAGGTGTCCACCAAAAACACAGTAGAAACTGTAAGATCCCTCGTCTAAGCATGTAAACAGTTGAGTGACAGAAGTGGCTAGACGTATGAATGTCTCGCTGAGGATCTGGAGTTAAAGAAACTAGAGGCTCAGTTACAGGAGGTGCAACAACAAACATTTCCATTGCAGACATAGATGAAGTTGCTCACAGCAGTAGAAAGGATGAAGAGATCACTGCCCTCCAAGGTAAGGTGATGGAAGTAACATAGAAGTTACAAGTTGTGGAGGATGAAGCTTGCAAGGTGTTCGAGGAGATCGATGGGCAAGGTTCACAACTAGATCAAGTAGTTGCAGCAATAGAGCAACACCTGGAAGGGCCTGTTACAGAGCAGACAGTCCAGGAGCTCACTGAGCAGGAGGCTCAGGCGAGGCAGCTCGAGTTAAGATCGAGGATTTTGAAGCAGCATTGACCAGACCTGAGTGACTTGGGACGAGTCACAGGTGAGTGTTTGGGGCATGTTGGCTCTCGACCAAGTTTTGGGGAAACTTTGGTCAGTTTTGGAGGTTTTGGTCCATTTTGGGACTTCGACACGTTGGTCAAAGAAGGAGTGCCCAGGCGGAGCTGAGATCACGGATCTCACCTATTTTGAGGGATTATGTGGACCTAGTAAGGGGTCCTCTAGGGTTTTTTAATGGATTTATGGGATGTCACCCCATGGGTTTTCCCCATGTTTAGGCCTTATTGTAAGGGTTTGTTAAGTATAAATAAAGACAAATGTAGTTGAGAAGTAGTAGTCCATAAGTTCTTTGTGTGAAGTAATGTATGTGGTCGAGGCTTTGTGCTCGAATGTGATTTTGTAACACGTGCTAAGTGTTGTGATAAGAGATTGTGGCTCTATGCATTTGACCTATTTTTGGAGGGTAAAGAAGGAGGATTCAGTTCTTAGTGAATAGATTTCCTATCATGCGCGAAGTTCGACTCTGTGGCTTAGTGCACAGGAGTGACTAGATGTAAGATTTTGGTGAATAATAAATAGGCGAAGCAGTTTGTGGATGTAGCCCCACCCTGGGGTAAGCCACGTATATCTCGTGTCTCATGGGTTGCTTTGTGCAATATCTTTTCTGTTATGCATTTGCTTAGTGATTTGATTATGATATGTAATGAATGTATAGTTTGTTTCTTAAGTACTTCACTTATGTTAAAGGGTAAATGAATGCTAGATTTAACTCACTGTGCTAAGTGCTGCTCACGGTGCATAATCACTTGTTGTTACTGCGCTTATATGTCTTTGATTATGCTTTGTGATGTTAATGAGGTTAATAAACTAATGCAAGTCCACTTTCTAAGCATTAATAGAATCATGTTCCAGCCTGGTTACAGACACCTACGTCCTGTAAACCACTGTGCTTCTACCTCAGGTGAGACTTCGCCTACTTCGTAGGTGTTGCCGAAAAAGCCAGTAGTCGGCATTTTGTTGGTGCACTATTAAGTGTTGAACCATAGGTCTACCTTTGTGCCAACATAAGATATGCAAATTTATCAATAACATGTATTTATATCTCAGTTTATATAATTTGTTCAAAAATATTTTTACACTATTATCTAATAAATTTATAAATGAAATATGATTATATATTAATATAAGTGTTTATATCTTAATGAAAAGTAACTAATGATTTTCATTGTTATAAATATCTTCTTACAAATCAAGGCTTAAAGTAAATATGCATGGCATTGATCATTGATTATTTTAAAGAGCATCATAATAACTGAAAACCAATGGATTTTCTATGTGCACCTATAAGTTATCACACTATAAAATCAAAATGTACTGATATATTTTTAATTATGCTAAATTGTTTTTATATTTTTGAACTTACTTGGACAGTAACTAAACTATCATGTGCACCTATAAGTTATCACACTATAAAATCAAAATGTACTGATATATTTTTAATTATGCTAAATTGTTTTTATATTTTTGAACTTACTTGGACAGTAACTAAACTATCTGGCAGCACTTGTTATACTATAAATATCTCTCAATACACAGACTTCTATATCCCATATAAGTTGAGAGAATACAAAGATTTTTATCCCACACATCACTGATGAGAGGTTTCTATCCCACACCAATACAAAGATTTCTAAATCCCATAATTTGAGAGAATACAAAGATTTGTATCCGACACATCACTGATGAGAGATTTCTAACCCACACCAAACAAATGGATTATGACAACATGTAAACTCTAATATAATGGCAACAAGCACATGATGCCTCTTATTAATACAATATCGCCAACGCTTGTTCAAGGATGGAAGCCAAATCCCTTACAAAGTCGGATAAGAATCTGGACCATATTTATATTGGCAGAGGCGGCGGATACGTCGGCGTGATGTAGGGTTTATTAGTGCCTCCAACTGGAGAACTCGGCACAAGTGGTGGACGCCTGGAGGGTCTTACTGTTGTCTCCCTTGGTCCCTCTTCTGCAAGTAAACAAAAACAATTCATATAAAAAAATCTTGATGCGAGATCCATTAGAAGTGAATCTAATGGATCCATAAAAATATCTTGAGTAAAGAAAACTAATTTGAATTCGCGAGTTAGAAGTGAATACTATAAGCAGCAAGCGTCCGAGCTTCTGTTGTCACGGGCAGATCCGAAAAGAGAACAACAAATAAACAGAAGCAGAGAAGTAAGGTCATTACAATATTTCGCCCCATCATTAACTTTGCTCAGAGTATTTCTCACTCTACGAGCTATATTGCTTAATAAGTCCAGATTGTATGAATTGGCACACAAGAAGAGAAGAATCGCTACCGATTTCTATCTGAAAAAACGGGGAAATTAACGCGGGGAACTTAACGCGTAGCAGGTATGGCGGCGACTTTTGACTTTGAGATTATTTAGTGAGCAGTCACAGACGTCGATTTGCGCCTCGTCAATCGGTGACATAGTTTAATACAGACACTATGAGATTATTTAGTGGGCAGGAAGAGACCTCGTCAATCGGTGATATAGATTTTTTTATATCAAGGATTGTTTTTTACGCCGAAAACGTCAGCGTCAGAAGTCTTGGAAAACGATTTGCCAACGGTCGTGGTCCTTTATTTGTATTGCTCGGCAGAACTACTCCCGCCTGAACTCTTACATGGCTGGTAGGTCAGTTTTAGAAAGGTCAGATTGTTTATTTATTTAGCCCTATTTGAATAGGGCGTTGTCTAATTGTTTTATGAAATGGTTTTTTTTTGTCTGAATCTAGTGATATAAATGTACAGGATATCATTATTTAGAGTTGGAATTTCAAAAACCTAATTATAAAATTGTTTTAACTAAAAAAAATCGAAAGTAAATGATGACATTTAGAGTAGTGAGATGTTTTATAGTTCACACAATATGGAAAAGAAGTTTAATGTTATATTAGATAATATTACATGCAATGAAATAATAATAATAAAAAATTACACTTAAAAAATTAAATTTATTTAAAATTTATTTAAGTATTTAATAAATTAAAGTTAATAGATTAAAATTTAAGATAGATTTAAGTTGATTTTAACATTTTGACTTTTTCAATATAATATCATAAAATAAAAAGTATTTAATAATTTTTTAAGTTTATTAATCACTATGATGTAAAAATGTATCCATTCAAAATAATTTTGTTATTTTAAAAAGATTTTATTTTAAAATAAATAAAAATCCTTTATTACTTTTTATTTTGACTTGTTAAAAATATCAAATCATAATAAAATATTTAAATTACAACTAGTTTTACATATTTACATATTATTTGTGATATAATGTAATAAGAAACAGATATATATTTAATTTATTTAGAATTAATAATTGTTAGGCTAAATTCAATGTAATTTAATACACGGTAGATAAGAAACAATTTTTTATATAATATATTTGTTACATATATAATTAATAAAATGCCCATTCAACCTGATATATTGTAATAATAAACCATTTTGTATTTAATATATTTGGAATTGATAATTGTTAGGCCAAAGTCGGTTGTATAATTTAATACGGAGCAGATAAGAACCAATTTTTTGTTTAATATGTTAGGAATTGATAATGGATTCCATGACCCCTCATTAAGCCGAATTTGTGTTAGGGTCTGAGTTGCTAATCGTCCACAAGAATAGAGTTAGGCGATACAGACATGGGAAGCAGCAAAACATACATTCAATTCTTATTGTTCAATTTTTCACAATGTCGATGGCAAAAGGATTTACATATTTATTGATTTGATTTATAAAATCAACATCTAGAGCTTTCAAATATCAAAATATTCAGAATATATACAATCTAGAAATTCTAGTGAGTGTTGGAAAATTTACGAGTGTCATACATTCGAGATCAAGCTATAAAGTTATGGCATTTAATTTCTTAAATACTCTTTTTAACTTGGGTGAATATGGTTTGACAAATAACAATTTCCCACTTGAAGCTAATTGAAGGTTCTTATATAATAAACTACAGTTGTAGATGACTTATTTTCTATTCAATTAAGTCATCCTAGGCCTACCAAGTTTTAATACAATGATTGTGTTTTTTGGTAGAATTTTAGTAAGTAGATCATTAGGGTTCTCATATGTATGGGTCTTTTCAGGTTAAAATGCCCTTCCTCTAATACTTGTTAAATCCAATGGTACCTTAAGTCAATGTGTTTGGTCTTTGAATGATATGTTGGGTTTTTTGCTAAATAAATGGTGCTCTTAAAACACTAATGTATTTGCAAAAGTATATAAATGACCAAACAAGTGAGCCTTCATGGCTCATGTCATGGCACATTACAATGGAGTCTTCTAAGCCTATTTAAAGATTTCATTACATCAAATACCACAGGCTCAATACCACGGGTCACTAATACCATGTGCTTGAAACCACTGTTGTTGACCTAACAACTTTGACTCTTTTAACGAGTCAACCTAACATTCCCCCCTTTAAATTTGACTTGTGGTAATTACCTAGACCCTACCCCTCTCAAAGTTTATAACCGGGGTATCCGAAAATCCCTCATGCTTCCCTCTATCACCTAAGTCTATGCCTGGACTTTAGCCATATGTTACTGTTAGCCATAAGTTACTATGGGTACGCATGCCTAATCATGTCTTATAATCGTATTATTTTCAACTCCCATTATAATAATAATAATTTTCTTTTTACTATTATTTATTTAATGTTGTTATTTCCTTCTTTGGATGTGGGAAACCATCTTCTAACAACACAACAATGAATCTCCATTCCTTGTCAAAGATCCAATGCCTTTGAAAACTAACTGAGCATCCATCCAATTTTTTCTTCCTGTCATGGCTTTGAGATCAACAAACACAAGTATTTTATGAGAAATTTCTTACACATCATCATTGCATGCATCCATGGCCACACTTTATGCCTGAACTCAATAAATCTTCATTCAAAACAATCTTCCTCAACCAACTCCTTCTCTCTTAACCTCATAGCCTCATCCAATACCACTCCAACATTCACACTTCCTCCAAGGCCTTGGAGTTTCATCATCGACATCATTTCCATATCCTCCACAACCCTTTCCATATCCTTGTCCTATTTCAAATGAATGACCAAATTCTCCATTTTCTTGGCGAGCATCCACGATTTCTATAGTGTGCATCTTAATTATGGTCTCCTCCTCACTCCCCTTGATTTCAGGACACATTTTTGTTTTCCTTTACACATATGTTTCTCACAAGAAATAACACCTCACAACCATTGCTCTTGGCATTAGACCGCTCTCCTCGGAGAGTCCAAGACAACCTCGCTTTGATACCATATTAAAAATAGAGAGACAAAAAATACCAACATAGCAACATGCACACATAAAACAAACAATATTTCTCCTAGAAAACCCTTACAAGAAAAACCAACCAACAAGCCAAGCGGAACAAGCTCCTAGCCTCGACCAAGTAAGCCTTCACCGTTGAGGTCCTCCTAACGCATTACAATGTAGTCTCCTAAGCCTATTTAAAGACTTCATTACATGAAATACCACAGGATCAATACCATGAGTCACCAATACCACGTGCCTGAAACCACTACTGTTGAACTAACAACTTTGACTCTTTTATTGATTCAAATTTAACCTAATACACATCTCCAACCATATTTTCATTTATATAACTTTCAAGCATTGCGTCATTTTTACCAAAACATAAACAATAATGACTAGTACCATTGAGACACCTCAAAATCCATTTTATTGATTGCCAATGTTGTTTTCCCGCATTTTCAAGGAACTTTCTCACTATTCCCACTGAGATCGAGTGCATACCATGGCATACATCATGTTTCCAACTACTGAAGAATAACGAATTTTACTCATTTCCTCCTTCTCCTTGTCATCACAAGAGAACAAATTAGTACTTATTTTTAAGTGGGATGCAAGAGGCATGCTGACTTGCTTGCAATCCTTTATTTTGAACCTATCAAGCGCCTTCTTAATATATTTTTCTTGTGAGAACCACAATTTTCTCTCCTTCTGTTCATTTACGATCTTCATGCCCAGTGTTTGTTGTGTTGGATCAAAATATTTCATTGCAAATTAGAGGCCCAAATACTTCTTCAACTTCTTAATCTTATTCTTATCATGTCCAATAATTAACATGTCATCTACATATAGCAATAATATAATGTATTTTTCTTGGCCATACCTCTTAATGTAGATACAATGATCAACCTCTAGTATTTTAAAACCATGTTTCAACATAAATGAATCAAATTTTGTATACCACTAGTGAGGTGCTTGTTTAAGTCCATAGAGGCTCTTCTTTAACCTACAAATCAAGTTCACTTTACTTTTTATTTTGAAACCTTTCAGTTGCTCCACTTAAATATCTTCTTCCAATTCACCATGAAGGAACACTATCTTTGCATCTAATTGTTCACACTCCAAATCTAAAGTAACAACAATACCAATAATGATTTTAATAGATGACATCTTAATAACAAGAGAAAATATTTGAGTGAAATCAATACCATTTCTTTTGAGCAAATGCTTTCGACACCGTCCTTTCCTTGTATCTTTCCTTTTTCCCTTCTCCCTCGTGCTTGATCATGTACACCCATTTGTTTTATAAGAACCTTATTTATTTTGGAAGCTTTACTAACTCCCAAGTTTTTTTTTTTTTTCCATCAAGGACTCCATTTCTTGTTCC
>SNQJ01S0093680.1:39131-53968 GCA_010110895.2 Picea sitchensis
ACATGAGGTCTTTGTGGAACAACCAGATGGTTTTATACTGCATAACAAAGGCACTCATGTATGCAAGCTAAGGAAGGCTTGTATGGTCTTAAGCAGGCTCCTAGAGTTTGGTATGACAGGATTGATGGCTTTCTTAAAATCATGGGCTTTCAGAAAAGTGATGTTGATGGAAATATATACTTCAAGGTAAGAGGTAACCAACCTGTTATACTAATCATGTATGTTGATGATCTATTTTTAACAGGAAATGAAGGGATAATATCCTGGTGTAAGAGGGAGCTAACCTCAGAATTCGAGATGAAAGACTTAGGCTTGATGCATTACTTCCTAAGATTGGAAGTGTAGCAAAGACAGGGCGAGATATTTCTGGCACAAGGAAAATACATAGTGGATGTACTAAAGAGTTTTGGTATGATGGATTGCAAATCCATGTCTACTCCGATGGTTACCAACCTGAAGAAACTACATGATTCTAATACAGGTTCAGATTTGGTGGATCCCACCATGTATAGGCAATTGATTGGATCATTGATGTACATGATCCACACTAGACCAAATATATGCTATGTAGTGATTGTAATGAGTCAGTTCATGAATGAACTGAGACAGAGACACTGGGTGGCAGCAAAGCACATCTTGAGATATCTCAGAGGGACCATTACTTATGGTCTAAGATATACATATAGTGGTGGTTTATTTTTGCATGGGTATGTAGATGTTGACTGGGCAGGAAGCCCAGTGGATCAGAAGAGTACCTCCAGATACTGCTTCAATTTAGGATCCGCTATGATCTCTTGGTCAAGCTGAAAGCAGGGATCCATTGCACAGAGTACAGTAGAGGCTTAGTACATTGCAGCAAGTGATGCTAGCAAGGAAGCAGTATGGCTCAGAAAATTGGTTTCTGGGTTGTTTGGTGACAAGCTCGAGATGACGGTGGTTCACTGTGATAATCAAAGTTGCATAAAATTTACAGAGAACTCGATATTTCACAACAGGTCAAAACATATTGACATGAGGTACCACTACTTCTGAGACTTGGTCCAGAGAAAAACTTTAAAGTTACAGTACATAGCCACAAGCGAGAAGGTAGCTGATATCCTGACCAAGCCACTAACCTTGAGACAATTTGTGGAGCTGAGAGGCAAGTTTGGTGTGGCTGAGAATGACTCCCTCGCTGAGAGGGAGTGTTAAATTTGGCATCATCGATAGTCATTCTCCAATGAGAGGCCATATGGGCCACCTTGAGGCTAGCATGGGAGATTTGGAGAATGAACCAATCTTGTGAGGTATTGACAAAAGCTAGGGGAAATGGACAACCTTTGTGAATCAAACCAAAAGTTAGGATGAACGAGATGCTATGTGAGTCTAATGCAAAAGTCAGGGGGAACGTACAACTCTGTGAGCATAGACAGTCTAGTGCAAAATTCAAGGGGAACGTACAACCTCTGTGAGCATAGACAGACTAGTGCAAAAGTTAGGGGGAACATACAACCTTTGTGAGCCTAGTCAAACCTTGTGAGCCATGAGAAAAAGTCAAGGTATATAGAAAAAGTTAGGTTGAATGTAAAATTCCTATGAGCTAGAAACAAACGATATTCCTAATATTGCAAATGATGTAATTGTATTGATCTAGTTCATTGGCACGTGTAAACATTATCCACCATGAAGATAATTTTGAATTGCCTTGTCAAGAGTTGTAACTAGATTCTTCAGTCTAGTTCTATTTTAGAACTAAAGTGTAGTGTTGAGTTGCGACTAAACTCTTGAGTCTAGTTCTATTTTAGAACTAAAGTGTAATGTTGAGTTGCAACTAAACTCTTGACTCTAGTTCTATCTTAGAACTAAAGTGTAATATTGATTTGCAACTAAATTCTTGAGTCTAGTTCTATCTTAGAACTAAAGTGTAATGTTGAGTTGCAACTAAAGTCTTAAGTCTAGTTCTAAGTTCGAACTAAAGCATGCCAGTCTCAAGTCTATTTCTAAGTTCGAACTAAAGTGAAATGTTGAGTTGTAACCAATCTCAAGTCTACTTCTAAAGTTCGAACTAAAGTGTAATGTTGACTTGTAACCAATCTCAAGTCTAGTTCTAAGTTCGACCTAAAGTATGAAGTTGAGTTATGGCTAATGCATGCAATTAGGTTACTATTTCGAGATTCTCCTCTTCCCCTCTTTAGCCTATATAAGAAGAGGTCGAACCCTCTCCTCAACATAGTTTCACAACACATTTTTGCAATACAGTTTTGCAACACAATTTTGAAACAGAGTTTGCATATGCAGGTTGAGGGTGAAGTAATAGAGGAGCATATCAGTGATAAAGAGGAAGCATATCAAAGGTGTATTTCAGCAAGGTCTTGTAAGTCTTTGTCAGGTCAAAGTCATCCTGGCAAGCTCTTTGAGAGAAGTACATTCATGGTGGATATTTGTAAGAAATCTTACATTATTAATGCAATAAAATAATATTGTTTGTTGGGGTTTTTTTTCCTGTACAGGGTTTCCCCAGGGTATATGTGTTGTTGATATGCATGTTTTCTTATATACATAATTATTGTTATTTGATTATGATTTGAAATTGTTGAAGTGTATTAAGCCAGAATCAAAGTATTGAAGAAAATAAAAGAATTAATCCACATAAGAAATCAAGATCATAATTTAACACAAAGGGTATGTTAGAAAGTCATAAAGAGAAAAGGTCAGAGGAAGTTCAGACTATGTTATTACAGTTGAAAGAAACGATGGATGTTCATAAATATGTCAGTTTACCAGAAAACCTGAAAACAAAACAGCGCATAAGTGCAAGAATAAAAGACTTCGACATAGACTATATAGTTTTGGATGAATTAACACAAGTGAATATTATGACAGAAGAAACTTGGGAAGTTTTGAGAAAGCCTACTGTGGTACCTTCTTTAGGAAGGATGGGCTTATTTAAGGGAAAGATGATAATTTTATGTGGAAGAGTAATTATTGTACCTATTATGGTTCATGGAACATCATCTGAAGAAGAATTTGAAGTCATTAGGTTTGTTGAGGACAACGCCCCTTTCCCACTTTTGTTAGGTAAGACTTGGATTGAGAAGGATCAGATCAAAAGGAAAACAGAGGAAGAAGCTACAGAAAATAAAAAGCAAGAATTAAGGGATTTCATAGCTAGGAAAATAGACTAACTAAGAGAAGAACGAGAGGATAAGTCAAAGCAACAAAGCAAAGTAACAACGCAGGAGGGACATAAAGCAAAAGAATTAGTTATCAAGGTTGAAATAATACAAGAAGGCTTGAAGGACCTATCTATCCAAGAGAGAAGTATGCCCACTTAGGAAATGTTAAGGAAAGAGATATTAACTTCAGAAACTTTGAAGGTACCTCGACATTGCGAAGCCACTATGCTAGGGGAAGATAAGAATGAAAATGGAAAGAGGATTCCAAAAACAATTAAAGAGACTCAAATAACAGGAAAGAAGGAAAGGAAGCTCAATAAAAATAAGGCTAAGTTGGAAAATTTACAAGAAGTTATGGAAACCAGATGGAAGAATTCACAGACTGGAACCTCACAGGAGGCAGGTTCGCAAGGTTTGAACCTCTCTGGAACAACAGGTCTGTGCATATTTGGACTTCTCCCTGGCGAAGTTATATAACCATTGGAGGCACCCTGACCATTAGAATAACGCTCCAAAATGGTTAGGAAACACATTTATGGGTTTATAGACTGCACCATAATGACTAGATTTACATTAATGGAAGCATGTTGATGTCCATTGGAAGATCCGTCATGTTGCCCCGCTTATTTGACTCATCAATCATGGTGTTGGGACCACTTTTTTCCACCCATGATTGACTGAGCTAAGTCGAGAATTGTCCAAGTGTTGAACTAAGTTCCCTGTTGTTATCTAAAAGTATACCCCACCACCTGAAGATCCCCCTATTGGGACAGTGACACCACAAAAGAGGAAAGTTACTTCAAAGAAACCTCTAGCAAGGAAGAAAATGCGTTCCAATAAGCCACAGTTGGAAGCCACTCTCATTGATGACAACATTAGTCTGGTCCATAGAGCTATGGAGGATGCCTATTAAGACATGCTGCAGAGATACGAAGAGAAACAGGTGGAGTTATATGGAAATATTGAGAGGGAGTTGAAGGAATTGCAATAGGCTGTTCGTTTGGTCCGCAGAGTGCCTACTGTGTTGTTTGTGCCTTCCTCATCAAAGATCGCAGACTTGGAGAATGAACCAACTCCCCAGGGTGAACCAGGGATTTGGATCATCCTCCCCCAGTATAGCATCAATTTTCCCGACCCTGCATCACTACAAGCTAGCCCCAACTTGAATGTTAAGGTTAACCTTAAAGGAGTACCTCCATGATAGGTCGAAGTATTGGAGGTAGGTTTGAAGGCATACAGAAAGTAACAGAGAGAAATGACCACTGAAAGAGAAGCCCCGCTAAGAAGGCTTGCTAATGAAACAAAAGCTCGGTTCCAAAAAGCTCGAGAAAAGAAGAAGAAGGCTACATAAGCCTTGAAAAAGGAGAAAGACGAAATCCTAGTACAATTACAAGTAGCAAAGGATAGTGTAGTTTGCTATGAAAGCGAGAAAGTAGAGCTTCAGGAGGAAAAGAGAGTTGGCGAAGCCCAACTACAGAAAGAAAAAGAGTAGTTGCTCGCAGAGCAGGCCGTGGTCAAAGAAGCAGTAAGCAAATTGTGTCTCTTTGTGCCGAGTTTGGTACAAGAGGAGCAAGAGCCTATCGAATCTCAAGTAGCGAAGCTCACAAAGACTCTCTAGCAGTTTCAGGCTAGGATAGCTAAACTAGAGGCCTAAACAATGTCGAGCACCCCATAGGAGGTGTGTGACCAGAGGGAGGAGTCCACCAAAAACAAAGTAGCAACTATAAGATCCCTCCTCTCAACATGTAAACAATTGAGTGACATAAGTGCCTAGACGTATGAATGTCTTGCCGAGGATCTAGAGTTAAAGAAACTAGAGGCTTAGTTACAGGAGGCGCACCAACAAGCATTTTCATTGCAGGCATAGTTGAAGTTGTTCACAGTAGTAGAAAGGATGAAGAGATCCTAGGAGCAGCGCATAGTACAACAACAGATCACTTCCCTCCAAGGTAAGGTGATGGAAGTAACATAGAAGTTACAACTTGTGGAGGACGAAGCTTGCAAGGTGTTTGAGGAGATCGATGGCCAAGGTTCAAAACTAGATCAAGTAGTTGTAGCAGTAGAACAACACCTGGAAGGGCTTGTTACAGAGCAGATAGTCCAGGAGCTCGTTGAGCAGGAGGCTCAGGCGAGGTAGCTCAAGTTAATATCGAGGCTTTTGAAGTAGCATTGACTAGACCTAAGTGACTCGGGACGAGTCACAAGTGAGTGTTGGGGGCATGTTGGCTCTCGACCAAGTTTTGGGAAAACTTTGGTCAGTTTTGGAGGTTTTGGTCCACTTTTGGACTTCGACATATTGGTCAAAGAAGGAGCGCCCAGGCGGAGCTGAGATCACGGATCTCACCTATTTTGAGGGATTATGTGGACCCAGTAAGTGGTCCTCTAGGGTTTTGTAACAGGTTTATGGGATGTCGGCCCATGGGTTTTCCCTATGTTTAGGCCTTATTGTAAGGGTTTGTAAAGTATAAATAAAGACGAATGTAGTTGAGAAGTAGTAGTCCATAAGTGCTTTGTGTGAAGTAATGTATGTGGTCGAGGCTTTGTGCTCGACTGTGATTTTGTAACACATGTTAAGTGTTGTGATAGGAGATTGTGGCTCTGTGCATTTGACCTATTTTTTGAGGGTAAAGAAGGAGGATTTGACTCTGTGGCTTAGTGCATAGGAGTGACTAGATGTAAGATTTTGGTGAATAATAAAGAGGCGAAGCATTTTGTGGACTTAGCCCCACCCTAGGGTGAACCATGTATATCTCGTATCTCATGGTTTGCTTTGTGAAGTATCTTTTCTGTTATGCATTTTCTTAGTGCTTTGATTATGATATGTGATGAATGTATATTTTGTTGCTTAAGTACTTCACTTATGTTAAAGGGTAAATGAATGCTAGATTTAACTCACCGTGCTAAGTGCTCAGGGTGCATAATCACTTGTTGTTATTGCGCTTATCTGTCTTTGATTATGCTTTGCGATGTTAATGAGGTTAATAAACTAATGCAAGTCCACTTTCTAAGCATTAATAGAATATTCTGCGAAGTGATCTTAACACAGAATCGTGTTCCAGCCTGGTTACAAACACCTGCGTCCTGTAAACCACTGTGCTTCTACCTCGGGTGAGACTTCGCCTACTTCGTAGGTGTTGCCGAAAAGGCTGGTAGTCGAGGTTTTGTTGGTGCACTATTAAGCATTGAACCATGGGTCTACCCCTATGCCAACATAAGATATGCAAATTCATCAATAACATATATTTATATGTTTATCTCAATTTATATAATTTTCTCAAAAAAAAAATTACACTATTATTTAATAAATTTATAGATAAAATATAATTATTCAAAAGTATTTTTACACTATTATCTAATAAATTTATAGATGAAATATAATTATAGGTTAATGTAAGTGTTTATATCTTAATGAAAAGTAACTAATGATTTTCATTGTTATAAATATCTTCTTACAAATCAAGGCTTAAAGTAAATATGCATGGCATTGATTATTTTAAAGAGCATCATAATAACTAAAAACCAATGGATTTTCTATGTGCACCTATACGTTATCACACTACAAAATGTACTGATATATTTTTAATTATGCTAAATTGTTTTTATATTTTTGAACTTACTTGGACAGTAACTAAACTACCTGGCAGCGCTTGTTATACTATAAATATCTCTCAATACACAGATTTCTATATCCCATATAAGTTGAGAGATTACAAAGATTTTTATCCCACACATCACTGATGAGAGATTTCTATCCCACGCCAATACAAAGATTTCTATATCCCATAATTTGAGAGAATACAAAGATTTTTATCCCACACATCACTGATGAGAGATTTCTAACCCACACCAGACAAATGGATTATGACATGTAAACTCTAATATAATGGCAACAAGCACATGATGCCTCTTATTAATACAATATGGCCAACGCTTGTTCAAGGATGGAAGCCAAATCTCTGATAAAGTCGGATAAGAATCTGGACCATATTTATATTGTCGGAGGCGGCGGATACGTCGGCGTGATGTAGGGTTTATTAGTGCCTCCAACTGGAGAACTCGGCACAAGTGGAGAACTTGACTTTGAGATTATTTAGTGAGCAGTAAGAGACGTCGAATTTGCGCCTCGTCAATCGGTGACATAGTTTAATACAGACACTATGAGATTATTTAGTGGGCAGGAAGAGACCTCGTCAATCGGTGATATAGATTTTTTTATATCAAGGATTGTTTTTTTACGCCGAAAACGGCAGCCTCAGAAGTCTTGGAAAACGATTTGCCAGCGGTCGTGGTCCCTTTTCACCTGTTTATTTGTATTGCTCGGCAGAACTACTCCCGCCTGAACTCTTACATGGCTGGTAGGTCAGTTTTAGAATCAGTAAATCTCAGCAGGAAGGTCAGATTGTTTATTTATTTAGCTGTATTTGAATAGGGAGTTGTTTAACTGTTCTATGAAATGGTTTTTTTCTGATTTGACTGTTTTATGAAGATATTACTATTTAGAGTTGGAATTTCAAAAACCTAATTATAAAATTATTTTAATTAAAAAAAATTCAAAAGTAAATGATGACATTTAGAGTAGTGAGGTGCTTTACATTTCACACAATATGGAGGAGAAGTTTAATGTTATATTAGATAATATTACATGCAATGAAATAATAATAAAAAAATACACCTTAATAAATTGGATTCATTTAAGTATTTAATATCTAAGTATTTAATAGATTAGAGTTGATAGATTAAAGTTTAAAATGGATTTAAGTTGGTTTTAACATTTTGACTTTTTCAATATAATATCATAAAATAAAAAAATCCTTAATAATTTTTTAATTTTATTGAAATCACTATGATGTAACCATGGATCGATTCAAAATAATTTTGTCAATTTAAAAAGATTTTATTTAAAAAAAATTATAAATCCTTTATTACTTTTTATTTTAACCTGTTAAAAAAAATCAAATCATAATAAAATATTTAAATTACAACTGTTTTTACATATTATTTGTGATATAATGTAATAAGAAACAAATATATATTTAATTTATTTAGAATTTATAATTGTTCGGCTAAATTCAATGTAATTTAATACACGGTAGATAAGAAACAATTTTTTATATAATATATTTGTTACATATATAACTAATAAAATGCCCATTCAACCTGATATATTGTAATAGTAAACAGATTTGTATTTAATATATTTGGAATTGATAATTGTTAGGCAAAAGTCGGTTGTATAATTTAATACGGAGCAGATAAGAACCAATTTTTTTGTTTAATATGTTAGGAATTGATAATGGATTCCATGACCCCTCATTAAGCCGAATTTGTGTTAGGGTCTGAGTTGCTAATCGTCCACAAGAATAGAGTTAGGCGATACAGACATGGGAAGTAGCAAAACATACATTCAATTCTTATTGTTCAATTTTTCACAATGTCGATGGCAAAAGGATTTACATATTTATTGATTTGATTTATAAAATCAACATCTAGAGCTTTCAAATATCAAAATATTCAGAATATATACAATCTAGAAATTCTAGCGAGTGTTGAAAAATTTACTGTTAGCCATAAGTTACGGTGGGTACGCATGCCTAATCATGTCTTATAATCGTATTATTTTCAACTCCCATTATAATAATAATAATTTTCTTTTTACTATTATTTATTTAATGTTGTTATTTCCTTCTTTGGATGTGGGAAACCATCTCGTAACAGCACAACAATGAATCTCCATTCCTTGTCAAAGATCCAATGCCTTTGAAAACTAACTGAGCATCCATCAGATTTTTTCTTTCTGTCATGGTTTTGAGATCAACAAACACAAGTATTTTATGAGAAACTTCTTACACATCATCATTGCATGCATCCATGGCCACGCTTTATGCCTGATTTCAATAGATCATGATTCAAAACAATCTTCCTCAACCGGCTCCTTCTCTCTTAACCTCATAGCCTCGTCCAATACCACTCCGACATTCACACTTCCTCCAAGGCCTTGGAGTTTCATCTTCGACATCATTTCCATATCCTCCACGACCCTTTCCATATCCTTGTCCTGTTTCAGATGAACGACCAAATTCTCCATTTTCTTGGCGAGCATCCACGACCTCTATAGTGTGCATCTTAATTATGGTCTCCTCCTCACTCCCCTTGATTTCGGGACACATTTTTGTTTTTCTTTACACATATGTTTCTCACAAGAAATAACACCTCACAACCATGGCTATTGGCATTAGACCGCTCTCCTAGGAGAGTCCAAGACAACCTCGCTTTGATACCATATTAAAAATTGAGAGACAAAAAATACCAACATAGAAACATGCACACATAAAACAAACAATATTTCTCCTAGAAAACCCTTACAAGAAAAACCAACCAACAAGCCAAGCGGACCAAGTTCTTAGCCCCGACCAAGTGAGCCTTCACCGTTGAGGTCCCCTAACACATTACAATGTAGTCTCCTAAGCCTATTTAAAGACTTCATTACATGAAATACCACAGGATCAATACCACTAGTCACCAATGCCACGTGCCTGAAACCACTACTGTTGAACTAACAACTTTGACTCTTTTACTAATTCAAATTTAACCTAACACACATCTCCAACCATATTTTCATTTATATAACTTTCAAGCATTGCGTCATTTTTACTAAAACATAAACAATAATGACTAGTACCGTTGAGACACCTCAAAATCCATTTTATTGATTGTCAATGTTGTTTTCTCGC
The DNA here is from genome assembly GCA_010110895.2 of Picea sitchensis. Lineage (NCBI taxonomy): Eukaryota > Viridiplantae > Streptophyta > Pinopsida > Pinales > Pinaceae > Picea > Picea sitchensis. Next base: position 49,018 of record SNQJ01S0093680.1, read on the forward strand.
ATTTGCAAGGAACTTTCTCACTATTCCCACTAAGATTGAGTGCATACCATGGCATACATCATGTTTCCAACTACCGAAGAATAACGAATTTTACTCATTTCCTCCTTCTCCTTATCATCACAAGAGAACAAATTAGTACTTAGTTTTAAGTGGGATGCAAGAGGCATGCCGACTTGCTTGGAATCCTTCATTTTGAACCTATCAAGCGCCTTTTTAATATATTTTTCTTGTGAGAACCACAATTTTCTCTCCTTTTGTTCATTTACGATCTTCATGCCCAGTGTTTGTTGTGCTGGATCCAAATCTTTCATTGCAAATTAGAGGCCCAAATACTTCTTCAACTGCTTAATCTTATTCTTATCATGTCCAATAATTAACATGTCATCTACATATAGCAATAATATAATGTATTTTTCTTGGCCATACCTCTTAATGTAGACACAATGATCAGCCTCTAGTATTTTAAAACCATGTTTCAACATAAATGAATCAAATTTTGTATACCACTATCGAGGTGCTTGTTTAAGTCCATAGAGGCTCTTCTTTAACCTACAAATCAAGTTCACTTTACTTTTTATTTTGAAACCTTTCAGTTGCTCCACTTAAATATCTTCTTCCAATTCACCATGAAGGAACACTATCTTTGCATCTAATTGTTCACACTCCAAATCTAAAGTAACAACAATACCAATAATGATTTTAATAGATGACATCTTAATAACAAGAGAAAATATTTCAGTGAAATCAATACCATTTCTTTTGAGCAAATTCTTTTGACACCGTCCTTTCCTTGTATCTTTCCTTTTTCCCTTCTCCTTCATGCTTGATCATGTACACCCATTTTTTTTATAAGAACCTTATTTATTTTGGAAGCTTTACTAACTCCCAAGTTTTTTTTTTTCCAACAAGGACTCCATTTCTTCTTCCATTGCTTTCTTCCATTCTTTGTTGTTCTCAACTTTATAAGATTCCTGAAAATAATCAGGTTCACCTTCATCAATCAATAAAATATAATTGAGGGAGGATACCTTTGTGAAGGCTTGTGATGCCTAATAGATCTGTACACCAATTGTGGTGTTGTATTTTCAAATTGGACTTCTTGTAATGGTTGTTGTACAATTTATTTTTGTTTTCATTGATTATCTTCCATTTATTGTTCAACTTGTTCTTGAATATGCTGCATATTTTCTTGCAACACTGAAATATCAATTTGTTGCTCAACAAACTTGTCAACAACTTTCTTGACCTCCATATTACTTGCAAACTTCTTAAAAATTTATAACTCATTGAATATGACATCCTTGATTCTAATAACTTTGTTTTTAACTGGGTCCTATAATCACTAACCACGCTCACCATCTGTGTATCCCTCGGAATATGCACCCCTCGGAATATGCACAAATGTTTCACATCCAAATATTTTTAGGTGAGAATAATTTTCCTTTTTACCAATCCAAACTTCTTGGATAATGTCACCATCCAAAGCTATAGTAGGAGATTGATTTATGAGGTAGCAAGTTGTCTTTACTGCTTTTGCCCAAAGATGTTTTTCCAAACCTGATTTTAACAATATACTCCTCACCTTCTTCATGATAGTGTGATTCATTATTTGTGCAGTACCATTTTTTTTAATAGTAAGATGAACAATCTTCTCATGTTTTATGCCAAACTTTTTACAATACTCTTTGAATGCCTTGGAGAAATATTCTTCGTCTCCTCAAACAGTTAGCAATTTATTGGTTTCTCTTTCAACAACAACATGAAACTTTCAAAATATCTTGAATACCTCACATTTTATTTTTATAGGGTAGACCCAAACTTTTCTAGATGCATCATTTATAAATGTGGCAAAGTATGAGGTTCCTCCTAATGACTTAATATTTACTGGCCCAAACACATCATAATGTATATATTTTAACAAATATGTTTTTCATTCATAGCCACTTCTAATAAATGAAATCTCTCATTTTCTACCATATATACAATGCTCACAAAAATAAAGATTATAGGATTTCAAACCTCAAAGTAGATTTTTACCAACAAGAATTTTAAATCCGTTCTAACTTATGTGACCAAGAGGTGTATGCCATAAATCTGTTGATATTTCTTCTTTTGCAACAACCATTTCTGATTTTTCTGCTATTGCTCTTAATGTATACAATGTTCTTATACAATGCTCACAAAAATAAAGATTATAGGATTTCAAACCTCAAAGTAGATTTTTACCAACAAGAATTTTAAATCCGTTCTAACTTATGTGACCAAGAGGTGTATGCCATAAATCTGTTGATATTTCTTCTTTTGCAACAACCATTTCTGATTTTTCTGCTATTGCTCTTAATGTATACAATGTTCTTGTCTTGAATCCTTTGGCCATGATCAGTAAATCTCAACAGCAAGGTCGAAAGGTCAATTTTAGAATCAGTAAATCTAAACAGGAAGATCGGAAGGTCAGATTGTTTATTGTATTTGAATAGGGAGTTCTATATAAATCTGAAATCCTTATTTAGAGTTGGAATTTTAAAAACCTAATTATAAAATGTTTTAATTAAAAAAAAAAAGGTAAATAATGACATTTAGAGTAGTGGAGTGTTTTACAGTTTACAATGTCAAATTTAACATTATATTAGATAATATTACATGCAATGAAATGATATAAAAAAAATGCACCTTAAAAAATTGGATCCCTCTTAGTGTTTGATAGAAATGGATTTAAGTTGATTTTAATATTTTAACTTTTTCAATATAGTATCATGGAATCAGAATCCTTATTGAATTCTTAATTTTGTTGAAGTCCTTATAATAAAAAAACAATGGATCCATTCAAAATAGTTTTCTCAATTTAAAAAGATTTTATTTAAAAAAAATAAAAAAAAATCTTTATTATTTTAAATTAAAAAAAATTATTATTTTTTATTTGGAGTTGTTAAAAAATTTCAATTCATAATAAAATATTTTAATTACAACTGTTTTTACATATTATTTGTAAGATAATGTGAAACAAAATTATATTTAATATATTAAAAATTGATAATTGTTAGGCCAAATTCTGTGTAATTTAATATCTGGTAGATAAAAAACAAATTTTTATATAATATATTAGTTACATATATAACTAATAAAATGCATTTAATATATCAAGAATTGATATTTGTTAAACCAAATTTTATGTAATTTAATACCCGTTAGATAAGAAAGAAATTTTTATATTATATATTATATAACTAATAAAATGCCTATTCAACTTGATATATTGTAATAAGAGACAAATATTGTAACAAGAGACAAATTTATATTTAATATATTAGGAATTATAATTGTTAGGCCAAAGTCAGTAGTATAATTTAATACGTGGTAGATAAGAACCAAATTTTTATTTAATAGGATCTGAGTTGCTAATCTCCCGCAAGAATAGAGTTAGACAATAAGGAGAGAGAAAGTAGCAAAACATACATTCAATTCGTATTGTTCAAATTTTCACCATGTCGATGGAAAAAGATTTACATATTTATAGATTTGATTAAGATTTACATATTTATAGATTTGATTTATAAAATCAGCATCTGCATCCTTCAAAACCAAAATATCCAGAATACATAAAATTTAGAAATTTGTGTGAGCGAAGCAAATTTTATTGTTGTCATAAGTTCCATATCGAGTTGGCATTTAATATCTTAAATACTCTTTTTTACATTGTTGGGCAATTCTCCCACTGAAAGTAAATAAAGGTTACTGGATAATAAAAGTTATGGCATTTAATTTCTTAACTACTCTTTTTTACTTTGTTGAGCGATTCTCCCACTTGAAAGTAAATGAAGGCTACTAGATAATAAACTAGAGTGGTGGATGATTTAGTTGTTTATTGATCATCTTCCAATCCAATCCATTAAGTCATCCTGGGTCTACCAAGCTTTGTTAAAATGGATCTTTTCAAAGTTAAATTGTCCTTCCTTCAATATATGTATTTGAATGATATGTTAGGTTTTTTCTAAATGAATGGTGTTTTCATTGTTAAAATTCAACACATATTTGTTTTGTTTTATTTCCAAATGTCTTCTTGGAATAGTTGCATCCACAACATCTCTTGCAAGTTTTTGTTGCAACTATGTATTCTTCAGCGATTGTGGAAAGGGTTACTAATTTCTGTTGTCTAGACACCAAAACATTGATGCACCTACAAAAATATATAAATGATTAGTAGTGGACATTTTAGTGTCCACATTATTAAAAATGGAGAGATAAAAATACCAACATAACAACATACTCACATAAAATAAACAATATTTTTCATGGAAAACCATTACAAGAAAAACCAATAAATATATTATTATTCTTTGCCAAACCAGACTCTAAGCCATTACCTCCTTTAAATTCAATGTGGGGTAATTACCTAAACCCCACCTCCTCAAATTTTATAACCAAGGTATCTGAAAATCCCTCATGCTTCCCTCTATCACCTAGGTTTATGTCTAGAATTTACCAATAAGTTACTAAAATTCACTGACATGCTTAAAAAATCTTACAATAAATATTTTCAACTCCCATTATAATAAAATAAAATTCACTGACATGCTTAAAAAATCTTACAATAATATATCCATTTACATACAATAAATATTTTCAACTCCCATTATAATAAAAATATTTATTATTATTATTATTATTATTATTATTTATGTTTTACAGTAGAAAACCATCTTCTTCTAATAGCAAAACAATGAATCTTCATTCCTTGTCAAAAATCCAATGCCTTAAACAACTAAATGAGCGTCCATCAGATTTTCTCTTCATGTCATGGTTTTGACATCAACAAACACACGACTTTTATGAGCAGCTTCTTACACCTCATTATTGCATGCATCCATGGCCATGCTTTATGCCAGAACTCAACAGATCTCCATTCAACACAATCTTCCTCAACCGGCTCCTTCTCTCTTAATATCATAGGCTC
>SNQJ01S0093680.1:53978-65833 GCA_010110895.2 Picea sitchensis
AAATGTTCCCCAATCTTTTCTGTACTGCACACTTCCCCTAGGATCATAGTGTTGGACCTGCAATCTGCAAAAATTCTTTCTAGGTTCCTGCATCCACTTATCAGTCCAAAAACTCTTTCTATGCATAGGAATAACATATCTTTCTTAATTTCCATTAAATTTACTCAAATTAACTCTTTATTTCAACTGTGCCCTAGCCTTTAGACTAGGACATAATCTATTAAACATACTTAGATTCATGCTTTCAAAACAAAAATTTTCACATGTCTTTCTCTTACCAAAGCACAAAGCTTACCTATTTTCTTCAAAACAACTTATTTTCTTAGCACAAATCTTCGCAAGCCAAGTAGAGTACTGCGCACTTCAACAAAATATATATGCACATATCTTTTCTTTTTCTTTACTTCAGTTCCCAACAATCACAGTTTCAGGTCCCGATAATGGAACCATTTGTTGGCACAGGGGGAGACCCAGGGTTCAACTCTTAACAACGCACCAACAAAACCCCAACTACCAGCCCTTTCGGCAACACCTGCGAAGCAGGTGAAGTCTCACCCGAGGTAGAAGTAGGGGGGCTTGCAGGAAGCAGGTGTCTGTAACAAGGTTGGGACACGATTCTTTGATAAGAGCTCTTCACAGAATATTCTATTAACACTTAGGAAGTGAGCATGCATTAGTTTATTAACCTCATTAACATCGCAGAGCATAATCAAAGACAGATAAGTGCAATAACAACAAGTGATTATGCACCCTAAGCACTTAGCATGGTGAGTTAAATCTAACATTCATTTACCCTTTAACATAAGTGAAGTACTTAAGAAACAAAATATACATTCATTACATATCATAATCAAAGAACTAAGCAAATGCATAAAATAAAAGATATTGCGCAAAGCAACCCATGAGACACCAGATATACGTGGTTCACCCCAAGGTGGGGCTACGTCCACAATCTGCTTCGCCTCTTTATTATTCGCCAAAATATTACATCCAATCACTCCTGTGCACTAAGCCACAGAGTCGAACTTCATACAAGATAGGAGATCTGCGCACTAAGCACTAAATCCTCCTTCTTTACCCTCCAAAAATAGGTCAAATGCATAGAGCCACAATCTCTTACCACAACACTTAGCACCTATTATAAAATCACAGTCGAGCAGAAAGCCTTGAACACATACATTCCTTCGCACAAAGCACTTATGGACTACTACCTCTCCACTACATTCCTCTTTATTTATACTTTACAAACCCTTACAATAAGGCCTAAACATGGGGAAAACCCATGGGCCGACATCCCATAAACTCGTTACAAAACCCTAGAGGACCCCTTACTGGGTCCACATAATCCCTCAAAATAGGTGAGATCTGTGATCTTAGCTCCACCTGGGCGCTCCTTCTTCAACCAACGTGTCGAAGTCCAAAAGTGGGCCAAAACCTCCAAAATTGACCAAAGTTTCCACAAAAATTGGTCAAGGGCCAACATCTTACAAGAATATAAATCAAAGAATAGTTATAACAAAAGCTAAATATATTAAATTTTCTTCTTGATATAGTAAATTATGAAATATCAATACGTATATCCATACCTAAATTATGAAATATCTAGTCTTGATATATTCTTATGCTCTTCAACTTCTGATCTTACTTCTTCATCATCTATCTATGCAACAATATTGAAAAACATAATTTTAGTTCAAAAGTAAATTTTCAAGATTTTCTACCAAGCCCATTGAAACTGGGAGTATGGTCAAGAAATAGTCCATGGCCCTTGAACATACATTTTTTCAAATTAATTACACCACTCAAAACAATTGAACAAAAAGGAAAAAATATACAAAAAAACAACTTCCTCAAGTTCTAGACCTTTTAAAATGGAGCTTCTCATAAGTACAAAACCAAAATTTCATTCTTTTAAAATGAAAAAATCGAAAATATGGAAATGATCAACCAAATACAAATATTATATTAGAGTCTAGACTCAAATTGGATGTGAAAGAAAACACACACTATGATGGTCTCGACCATACTCATGGTCATGCCAAGAACATGTGAAAAATAAATCTATAACCCATAAATCATAGAATAACTTTCCAAATAGAGAATTGGCATACCATTTTGTTTCAAAGCTTCTTATCATAAGATTCTTTGAATTTATTAATGAAAATAATATCTATATATATATGATTCTTTACATGTGATAGGATACTCACAATACCTATGCAAGTGATTCTATCCTTATAAGCAAGGAAAAAAATGCAACTATGGATGCATTTGCATTAGTTACGGGCATGGGCAACCGAATGCAAGAAAATCTATTGCATTTTCTCAACTTTTGTTGAAGAAACTTCTTAGCTTTTTACAATTAGAACATAAGTCCCTAGAAAACAATCACTACCATTAGACTAATATGCAAAACTATAAGCATTCAAATCCTATTAGATGTCAAGCCTACACCCGACCCGGGATGCCCATACCTTCATCTGTGCTGTCAATGGAATGGCATATCTACAATAAGTTAAGATGACTTTAAAATTTTGGATGTTCATTTTTAATAAATTTACATTTTCTATCATTGAAAATATATTTTCAAGTTATTGTGCAAATATTTTCAAGTAACCTTGTATGGATAAGTTTTCAATTTATTGTGTAAATATTTTCAAGTAATAATGTATGGATAGAAGTAACGTCATAAATGATTTTAGAGGTTAAATTTAGCTTACAGACTAATTTTTTTAGTTTTTTTTTCAAAAATAGATTAGTTATTTTAAAAATGATTGGCTCAAATTTTATAGGATAAAATTATTTTAATTTCAAAATTTTTATGCAAACTATACAAAATCCTTAGAAATTTGAATATTTTTACAAAAATATAGCCAAACATTTATAGTTGGCATGAAGGATTAGTAAAATTCACTAAAGTTTCTACATTTTAAAATAAATTTTCATCCTTAAAATCATCACAATGCAAACTTATTTTTTAGAAAATTACAAGCATATAAAGCTAAATTAAAAAACAAATCTAAATAAAACTTAAAAAATAAAAATTTTAAGCATAAATTCATTTTAATTTCAACTTTTAAATAGATGTATGTAATATGTAATTATATTAAAAAAATAAATAAATATAATTTAAGTTAAATTAATAAATATAATAGAGAAAATAAATAATTTTCAAAAATAAATTCATTTTAATTTCAAATAAAATTTTAACTTAAATTTAGATTCCATGGCATACTAAATAAATCTGACATAAAATCAGTCTATGCTAATCCTAAAACTATTCCCTAAGCAGGACAGAAAAGAACAAGTTGATTAGAATTGAGAAGAGGAATCTAATTTATTCAAACCCTATTTTCTAAATTTTATTTCTGTTGAAATTTCAGCTTACCTGCAAGTATTAAATAACTTGGATAAATTTTGGAGGCGCAAATCTGTCCATTTCCCTCCACGAGATTTTTTCTTGATTTAGGCTTCTCTTCATGAATTGAAATCTCTTACTTACTGGGTATGATCCACAAAACACATCGTTGTGTTAATTTATTTCACTTACTCATACATTAATGCATCTTATTAATGCAGCAAAATCGAAGTTATATCGTGCATAAGCTCCAACGACCTAAGGAAACGCAAGTACTATTATTGAATTAAATGCAAGATTCATTAGGTCATTTTTTTTCTCATTTTCCACAAAATGATCACACTCTTCGAATCTAATAAATGTTTGAAAACAACTTGTTAAAGATTTCTTACAACATTAAATTTCGGCCAGGTAGGGCGATGTCATTGATTTCAGCTCTGTGATCAACGCAATGCCTCACAGCTTTCCAACCCAAACAATTGGCTTTTATCCACACAATGAAAAAGCAACAAGATAACGTGGTACATACAGGACTTTCATAACTCCATGCCAACTAATGATGATATAACTAGACATTAAAAAAATAATGTGGCATGTACGGGGCTTAAATTCTGGACCGTCGACTTGGCAATAAGGTCTTGTATGACTAACAAAAAATAATGAATGTTGATAAAACTTAGGAGTCAGATATGGAAAACCACCAACAAATCATTAAATGTTGCAACTGCCTTATAATATAGCCAAATAATCCTCTAAGGTATTACCCTACTAACCCATGTTCTTCTAAAGTGATCTACAACATGATGTCTTGCTTTCGAAACTGGAGCCTGTATTATTGCACACTTTGTCTTTGTTCTTGCTAAAGGTATTGTGATCTCATGATTCATTCTTCTTTATAGCACATTGTATAAACTTGTGATTTCAACCATTCTTTGAAGTGTTTCTATTTTGCAACCATGGGTTCTTTGCCTAGATTCAAGGCATATTCATAGCTCTCCCACCATAATAGAGCATGTCTAAACATTTTTAAATGGGTAAAAGAAATATGTTGTGACTCTTTAATTTTATTAATCTTAAAACAAACTTATAATTGTTTCAACCTACAACCCTAAAAAATTTCACCGCTAAATTTCTCATCATAAGTTGGTATTTGAAGTTTCAATACTACCTTAAATGCACTATTGGAATATGACAGAAGAGATATTTTATTACTCGAGCCTCTAGGATTCTGTTGATGTTCAAATTGGTCAAGATCCAAACAACAACCTCACAAGGATAAAATCCTCTTGTGTTTTTATAGAGGTGGTACTCCTCTGTTATAGTCTGAAAGATATAGCTTGATGTTCTTGGATTGGGCTGTCAATTCGGAGAATGCTTAACATCAAACACCAAATCTTTGTTATTTTAGTTTGTATATAAAATGATTCTTGATAACCATATTTCTCTTTGAGTGCAACATTTGCTTGGAAATGTACCAAACAACTTTATTTACAATAAAAAGATAATGAAAGGATTCAATATTGAAATAAATATGTGCTCGGCTTCATTATAACATCCCTCTGAAACAAATGCAAGTAGAAGGTGCAACCATATTTTCTCAGAAGAAAAAGAGTGATGGTGTTGATCACTTCAGAGAACTCTAAATGAGTTTTTCATTCAAAACTGAAAAGAATTTGATGAGCATACTCCAAAAATCACATGCTTAGAAATCCCAAAGTTTGAGAAATCATTAAAGTTATACCCCGAAGTAGTTCTCTATAGAATTTCATAAAGGATATTCAACATTACAAAACATTTTAGTAAACCAATGGACTAATGCTCGGAAATAAAGCTTGTCAAATGCAATGACTAAACCTCCATAAATCATTTCGATAATCTTGGATACATTATTAGTCATGTATATGGCTACAAAATACTTATATGAATAGTTTTAGGAAGAGATTTGGAAGAATAATAGGAAATATTACTCAAAAACTCATCCTTATACTTGATCTTTGATATACATATAGAAATTCTTGAAAAAAATTGTGTAGAAGAAGAAGAAGAAAAATGAAGATCTATATTTTCTTATGAGAGAGTTGATTGCATCCTTAAGGATGAACAATGCTATGTTGATAATATGAACCTCTGATAATATGAACAATGCTATGTTGATAATATGAACTTTAGAAAAATAAATATCTCGATAATATTTTAGTCACCCAGTCATCACCCAATCAACTTCTGAATGTTAAATGAGGATTTTGTGGGGTTACGTGAATGTGTAGGTGGAAGGGATATGATAAATCATAGACTAAGTATTGAAGAGAGGGATTAGGATCAAGATGTGGAAGGAATATGAGAAATATTAAGAGTTGATTGAGAGTTGGAGAGTGGAGAGTCATAAAAATCACGTGAAATAAAGAAATGGCTAAGTATGGAATATGAGATTAATAAGAAAAATGGTTAAGTATGGAAAGTGAAGTAAAAAGAGTAGTGACGAAGAAAGAAGAGTACCGAGGAAGGAGAGTAGAGTGGAAAGAGAAAAATGACTAAGTATGAGATGAGAATAGAAGGGATAAGAGGGGAAGTTGTAAAAAATGACATGGCTATATGAGAAATAACTAAGTGTTTCACATGGAATAAAATGGGAACAACACTTAGAAAAAATTCCTCATCAATTCTTCAAATCTCTTCGTCAGGAGTTTGGGAAAAACTATGAGTATCTTGGGCATACCAAATCGAATTTTGGTTCCATAAAATGCATGACAAAGATGAGATTGAGGACTATGCCATGAGATGATGAGTATGAAAAATTTATTTCTTCTAATATGATTTGTTTTTTATTATTCCAATGAGAGAAAAATCAAGGTGACCAATTTTTTTATCAATAATTGGCTCCAACTACAAGATAGTGACCCCCTTTGGATTGTTGAGAGCACCAGAATTAAACCAACTGCCTTCTCCATTGGGCTATGGAGACATCTTCAAACACTATCTAGAAATTTATTTATTATGAAAAACTTTAGATGAAGGAGCAAAAAGTCTATAAAGAAGATATACTTACCCTAACCTACTTGGAGGAAAGGGACACTTTTCAATTGTAAGTAGATTTTCAATGGAGCCATTCAAGCATCCAAATGATCCATGGAATGAACTCTAGAATTGGGGAACATATCAAGGATACTATGAAGGAGTCAAGAGCATGCCCAAAGAATGTTAAAGTAAAACTGAGTCAGATGTGCCCAAAATTTGATTGCGTTTTTTGGCCAACAATAATTTGGAAATATGATTCAATAAAATCAAATCTCAGTATTTTATGAGTGTTGCAATCCTTTTTTGGATGAGAATTTTCCCATTGGCAAATTTTCTTATCTTTATCCTTATTTTCCCATTTACAAATGACTATGCTTCCATGGTGAGGTTTGCAAAGATAGATTGTTGTTGAACATTTGTAGAGAATTGTAAGGTTGTCTTTTGTTGTTCACCAACAATTTCATTGTCTTCAAAAATAAAATATAACATCCATGGAACATCTTGTTACAAATTCCCTTTCTTTGATGCTTAGAATATATCTCTTCATTAAAATCTTCTCTCTACGAGCAATCCGTATCATAAAAGTATCATGTAATGTGATGAATTTTACTGTTACTTATGTTCATCCAATGTAGACATTCCTCTTGTGGATTCCTATAAACTAATTGTACCATTTGATAATCCACTCCAACATTTTCATCATGATTATATTGAATGGAATCCCCGTGTACATATAGTGGAGGTTCTTTAAATTAATCTTTAATTTCATTACTATCATTACTCTCATGTTGAGCGCATGAGAGATCAAAATTTTTGTCCAATGGAGCATGTAGAGAATGGTGTTCTTCTTGAATAGAACCTTTATGGTTCTAATTTTTTGTTTTAAGAACAAAATCTGAAGAAAAAAAATTCACATCTTTCATCAAACTTTTCTTCTAAATCCATTCCTCCATTGTCTTGGAACAATATTTAGAATTTTATTAGATTAGCACTGGTTTCATGAATATTTCTTTCAATGACTTGAGTGCACTCCATTAACTCTTTCCAGTTGCACTTTCCCTCTTGCTTCAATAAAAATATTAGATTCATGGGAAAGACATTTTCATAACAACTAGAAATGATGACATCATTTGGAAACATTTCTTGAGGAATCTCATGAAGAACTTTCATAAATCTGAAAGTGAAATCTTTGACTGTTTCTTCCTCATTCATCTAGATTTCAAGCAACTTCAAGAAAATGGAATATAGATCTTTCCTTGGGAAATATTTCTCGATAAATAAATTTTTGAATACATTATGACTAATGATGGTTCCAGGAAGCAATGAATAAAACCATTCACTAGCATCTCCCTTTAAAGTTAAGATAACTAATTGGCATGCAACATCATCTTCAGCCACATTATAAATACCACAAGCACTATCAAACATAACCAAATGTTTCTCTGCATCCTCTGAAATATTTCTGAAGAACATGATAAACTTCTCCATGGAAATATATTGCAAGGGATGAACTTCTCCTTGCAAATTGAGTGGACTTGTGTGCACTTGTTTCTTTCTTTGGATACCTTCTCCCTTTATTGTAGCTTGAACAAGTTTGTTGGGCTTGATGGGGAAGGGAAAATATATTCACAACATAAAAGAAACTCCTTGGAGGAGCCATAATATCTTCTTGAAATTCTTAGATCTTATTGAAATTCTTGGAGCTTTGACTTGCCATTGAACAAATGTGAAAAAGGAATAATTGAACAAATATTTAAGATTTATGAATGATTGAAATTTTGGCTTCATTTTATGGTTGTTATGGTATTCTTGCATTTTGTGGTTCATTTTTTTTGTTAGAGAATTATGTATATCCTTGCCTTGCCTTTCCATGCCTTGTCTTGGCTTGCCTTTCCTTTCCTTGGATTACCTTTCATTGTCTTGTCTGGTCTTGCCTCATCTTTCCTTTTCATGCATTTCCTTGCCTTACATTTATTTGACTTGCCTTTCCATGTCTATCCTTGCCTTGCCTTTTCTTGCCTTGCTTTCTTAGCCTTGCCTTGACTTTGCTTGAATTTCCTTGCCTTACCTTGCCTTTCCTTTTTTTGCATTTCCTTGCCTTGTCTTGCAATGCATTTCCTTTCCTTTCGTTTTCTTTCCATACTTTCCTTTCCTTTGCTTTCCCTTCCTTTCCTTACTTTCTTAGCCTTGCGTTGACTTTGCTTGCCTTGCCTTGCCTTTATTTTTTCCTTGTCTTGGCTTGAATTTTCTTTCCATGTCTTGGCTTTCCATGCCTTGCCTTTTATTTCCTTGTCTTTCCTTACAAGGTGTTAAATTGTCAAACATATGTAATAAACACTAAATAAAACCCTAGTTCCTTAGATCCTCCAATAAACACTTTTTCAAGCAACAAAATGAAAGAGGAGGGGTCCCCATATCTTAAACCCAAATCCATGAATCCAATCAACTGACGATTCATCCATTTAAGGCCTGGTTAGATTTTTATCATGAATTGCAACTCGCCTCCTTAAGTCATTCATGGACATGTTGTATTTTTGGTCCGATGGAATAAAATCCAAACCGAGCACCATAACGTAGTTCTATAATCTCATGCATGATTTTTTAGCTAAGGGACACATGACCATGCTACTCATAATTTCCTGGCACAATGTTCTTGAAAATTGACCTCTTGTTAAAAAATTTCATTATGCCTCACCGAGAAAAACCCTAGTTATAGAGATCCTCCTATGAACACTTTTTTGGGAAAGGGAATGACATTGGAGGGGTCCCTCTAGATGAAACCCGGTTCCCCAAATATAATGCAATTGATGATTAATCCATCTGAGTACCGGTTAGAGTTTTATGAAGAGTTGCAACTTGCCTCCTCAATCCATTCAAGGACATGTTGGCGATTTGGTTCGAGGGCAGAAATTCCAAACTGAGTGATATAACGCATTTTCGCAAGCTCTCGTGTGTTTTTTTGGCCAACGCCTGCATGACCATGCTATATAGAATCACATGACACAATGTTCTTGAAAATTGACTTCTTGTTCAAAAATTGCACCATGTCTCACTGAGCAAAATACTAGTTCCAGAGCTCCTCCAACAAATGTTTTTATGGGAAAAAGAACGAAAAAAAATGGGTCCCTTTAGATAAAATTCAATGATGTGTATCCAATATATACAACCAACAGTTCATCCATCTGAGGCTCGTTTAGAGTTTGAGTTGCAACCCATTTCCTTAAGGCATTTAGTGACATGTTGGCAATTTTGTATGAGGGCATAAAATCCAAACCGAGCACCATAATGGATTTTCGTAAGCTCTCAAATTTCATTTTTTCCAAGGCCCACGTGACCATGCTACCCACAATCATGTGACATAATGTTCTTGAAAATCAACCTCTTGTTCAAAAAGAGCATTGTGCCTCACTAAGTGAAACCCTAGTTCCTGAGATCATCAAATAAATGATTTTCTGGGAAACATAATGACAATGGAGGTTCCACCTATCTTAAACTTGGTTTTTCACATCCAATGCAACCAACATTTCGTCCATATGAGGCCCCATTTTATTTTTATTGTGAGTTGCAACTCACCTCCTTACGCCATTCAGGGACATGTTGGTAATTTTGTATGGGAGCATAAAAACCAAACCGAGCACCATAATGGAGTTCTGTAAGCTCTTGCATGTCTATTTTTCTGAGTCCCACATGACCATGCTATCCAAAATCACTCCACACAATGTTCTTGAAAATAAACCTCTTATTCAAAATTTACATTCTGCCTCATTTAGTAAAACCCTAGTTCCTAAGATCCTCCAACAAACATTTTTTTTGGCAATGAAATGACAGTGAAGGGTTCCCCCTAGCTGAAAATAGGTGCCTTGAATCCAAGAAACCAATGGTTAGTCAATCAGAGGCCTGATTAGAGTTTTATCACAAGTTTCAACTCACCTCCTCAAGCCATTCAAGGACATGTTGGAAATTTGGTCTCAGAGCATAAAATCCAAGATGAGTGCTATAACATAGTTCCATAATCACCCGCACTTTTGTTTGGCCAAGGTAAATGTGACCACTCTACCCATAATCCCCTAGCATAATGTTCTTGAAAATTGACCTCTTTTCATAAATTGCATTGTGCCTCAATGAGAAAAACCCTAGTTCCTGAGATCCTACAACAAATTCTTTTACGAGCAATGAAACGATAGTGGAGGGGTCCCCCTAGCTGAAACTCGGTGCCCCAAATCCAATGAAACCAATGATTCATCCATACGAGGCTCGATTATATTTTAATTGTGAGTTACAACTCACCTGCTCAAGCCATTTGGGGACATGTTTCCAATTTGGTTGCAGGGACATAAAATCCTAATTGAGTGCCATAATGGAGTTTCGTAAGCTCTTGCATGTCTATTTTTACAAGGCCCACCTGAGCATTCTAGCCATAATGTCTCAGCATAGTTATCTTGATAATTGATCTCTTGTTCAAAAATTGCATTGTGCCTCACTGATCAAAACCTCATTTCCTAAGATCCTCAAACAAATTATTTTTTCTACCAAGATAATGAAAACAGATGGGTCCCCCTAGTTGAAACCTAGTTCCCTAAATCCAATGCAACCAACAGTTCATCCATCTTAGGAACGGTTAGATTTTTATCGTGACTTGCAAATCACCTCCTCAAGCCATCTAGGGACACGTTGGCAATTTGTTCTAGGGACATAATGTCCAAATCGAGTGGCATGGCATGAAAATGCAAGGAACATAGTTACCAACTTAATGAGAACTCTAACCTCAAAACAAGAACTCGAGCCCTTAAAACCCATATTTTTGCATAAAAAACGTGAAAATCAACCTCCAAATCCAAAAGTGGTGCTACCAGTAGCACCATTTTTTGTAACCAAGTCAAAATTACAACTTTTTTCAAGCATGGGCTTAAAGGATCAAATGGCTTCTCAAACAAACTTTAAAATCAACCCCCAAATCAAAAAGTGGTGCTACCGGTAGCACCATTTTTTGTAACCGGGTTAAAATTACAACTTTTTTCAAGCATGGGCTTAAAGGATGAAATGGTTACTAAAAAATACTCTAAAATCAACTCCCAAATCAAAATGTGGTGCCACCAATTTTTGTAACCAGGACAAAATTACAATTTTTTTCAATCATGGCCTTAAAATATAAAATAGTTGCTTAGAAAACCATTAAAATCAACACCTAGATAAGCACATGATGCTACTTAATGATTTTTTTTTCTAAATGCTAAAATTATAGCTAATTACGACCTAATTCAAACTATGGCCTTGACAACAAATCCCTACACGAATAAAAAACCAAAATTAGATCCTAAATGGTCAATTGAAAATTTATTTACCAACTTTTTTTTTCTTAAATTTACATTAAAAAATAAATAAAGAGAAAAAATAAAATCTTCACAAATACATATATTTTTAATGAAGACAAAAACACATTTTAAAAAATATATTCAAAATCCAAATTAAAAAAAAAAAACAA